>JAJLVY010000295.1:0-12348 GCA_030570475.1 Liangdongia dendrica
CTTGATTTGTATCTTCTTTTTGCCCTTTATTGGTTTCTTCACTTCAAAAAAAAAGTTAGTTGCTAAATTTACATACAAAATGAATCACGTATCGCACCTTTCGCTCTCTCCTGCACGCCAGTGTCATCCTCGTCGCGGATAATTTGGACTTTTGGTTTGCGGAAGGACATTTGTTTGTGTGTTTTGGCTTTACAAGCTCTTCTTCTTCCTCTTCTTCTTCTTCAGGGTTTCACTTTTTGTTTGTGAAGAATCCAGACACCACTCGACTTCAAAAAAAATATTTTGCTCATCATATCAATCAGAAGCAGCAGCAGAAGCAACAAGACAAATTAACGACAAGACAGAGAGATAGTCAGAATGAGTGAGATAGGCGAGTCAGTTGTATCAGACGAGGTTGCACAGCAGTTACACAGCGCGATGCTTGCTCATCCGGAGGGCACACAGTTCTCGGACCAAGAGCTGATGAAGCTGGCGAATGTCAGCAGCGTGAAGGAAATACTGGCTATTGCGCAGCACTTGATCAACAGGAGCCTGGTGAAGCTGCTGAAAGTGAACAAAGATCTGCGATTCCAGGCCGTGAACTTGCAAGAGGCGAACAGAAGAGCCAACATGTCTGCTGACGAAGCGCTCATTTACAGCTACATTGATGCTGCTGGGAGAGAAGGTATATGGTCCAGAATCATCAAGACCAAGACCAATTTGAACCACCATGTCATGCTCCGTTGTCTAAAGACACTGGAGAACCAGAGACTGATCAAGAGTGTCAAGTCTGTGAAACACAAAACAAGAAAGATTTACATGTTGTACCATTTGACACCATCTGTCGAAGTCACTGGTGGTCCATGGTTTACAGACAATGAACTGGATACAGAGTTTGTTGATAGTCTGTTAACAATCATATGGAAATACGTTACAAACAAAACATTCCCTGGTGTGTTTTCTGGTGCCTTTGATATAAACCACAACCAGATATATTCACACGGTTACAAAAACTACTCCACAGTGGAGGAAATCTTAGCATTCATTATCAAGTCACAAGTCACAACCGAAGATCTAATCGAGGACAATATCAGATCATTATGTGAAGTTTTGGTTTATGACGACAAGCTGGAGAAACCTTCGTTGGATTGTTACAGAGCCACTTACCAAAGTGTGCTTGATCAACGTGAACAACGAACCCAACAAGCATTCTCCATATTCGATTTCAACTGTGTTATTGCAGCATCGCAGAATGATGAAGAGGATAAGGCACACGTCTATTTTGATTCTTATAGTCTGTGATATTTAATTGTTTTGACAGTGGATGCATAATTCCGCATGATTACAATGTAAAATAAATAAATATCAAAATCTAATACAACATGGATTGAACTATAATTATACTACTAGTATTACTTGTATTACTTATAGTGATGATCATGAAAATATCTTCTCCATTGTAATGCTGCTATAACTTGCAAATATTCAGTTACAACTTCAATTCGTAGGCACCATCGTATCTCTGTTCAGCAACTTCCCAGTTCAAAACATTAAAGATTTGCTTAGCGTATTCAGCCTTGTTGTTGTAGTATTGGATGTAGTAGGCATGTTCCCAGAAATCAATACCAACCAAGGCGACATACTTGGATGGGACAGGGTCTTGATTCAAAGAGCTAAACAAAACCAATTCACCAGAGGCCTTGTCTTTAACCAACCAACCCCAACCGGACCCTTGGATAGCCAACAATAGAGCCAAAAACTTGTCTTGGAAGGCTTGGAAAGAGCCAAACTGCTCTTCAATCTTTTGCTTCAATTGAGCACCACCAGAGACGCCAGCAGACTTTGCTGGAGTCAGGTTTTCCCAAAACAATGAGTGGTTAATATGGCCACCACCGTTGAAGCGAATAGCCTGTTGCAGGTCAATCTGGGTTGGGACATCGTTAGCAGCAATGGCTGCGGAAACCTTGGCGTAAGCAGCGTTCAAGTTGTTCACATAGGTTTGGTGGTGCTTGGAGTGGTGTAGCTCCATGATCTTAGCGTCAATATATGGCTCTAGCGCATCGTAGGCGTATGGCAATTGTGGTAGCTTGAAAGACATGTTGGTTGTGATTTTGGATTCAATTGCAAATGAATTGTAGTATGGGTAGTTCAAAGCGCAGGAACCACCCTTATATATATATGCGTACCATCACTATACCACCAATGAGAACCATGACCCATTACAAATCCAAGCCAAGTGTGGTTGACCTAGAGCCTGGTCTGGGAACAGGACCAGGTAAGGGCAAGGCTGTATACCATAATTAGATAATTAGAGTCGCTAACTTTGCTGGTGCATGTGGTCCTAGGCTGTTCTAGGCTGTTCTGTCCAATTGTGGGGGCACTCCGAGTTGTAAGGAGAACTTGGTGTGCTGTGCTTTAGAGCTATATCACCAACAGCTACTCTTCATAAAGCCTCTCGTTGTTGCACTGATTCTGGGATTAACTAGAAAGGTACAATATTGATAACTAACTGCATCACATCTCATCTCATGTATTACATAATACACCACAAGAATATAACATAACTGCCAATACTGTTAATACTGTTAATACTACTGTACTGTTAATACTACTGATAACATGCTAATGCTAAATGTCAATTATATCCCTAATCTCTGCCCGTGCTTGTAACGTATCGACTGGGATCGCATAAACACCCGAATCCTGTGCTTTGTTGCTCAGCTCAGACCCGTCTTCCCAATCCGTTGGCAAAGCGAGCAAATAATCAACCTTCCAGGTCTTGCCTGGGACAGTTCCTTTCAGTCTGTTCCCTTTCAGTCTGTTCTGATGAATCATCACTGACAAACCATGAGAGCTCATCCATCTCAATGTCAACTATCATCTCCATCTCTCCATCTCAGCTCTTTGAAGATGAACTTCTGTGCTCCAAAGTCATCAAACCCATCCAAAACCTCATCTCTGCACACCTTGAATCCAGAATCCTCGATAAATTGCCAGAGTGTAGCACGCTCATGCTCATATTTGTCACGGATAGGTATCTGTAGCAGGATTCGTGCTTCTGGTGACTGCGCAAGAAACCTCTTCATCATGTTCACAACCAACTGTGGATGATCTGGGGAATAGATGGGGTCTGCAATGACAAGCGTGCTGAACTTGTCTGGGTACTCTGCATTGCCAATGAAACTGCTAGGATCAACCCAATCTAGCACGTCAGATTGCGTATTGTCCTCACAATGGTTAAGCTCAATGTTTATCTTGAGATTTGGCACAATTTCTGGCAAATCCGTCAACACGGTTTTGTAGCCCAGCAGTGCAATTGTAATGCCCGTAAGCCCTGTACCAGATCCTAATTCAAGCACAGGCTCCAATAACAGCTCCTTGTGACTCGCCACAATAATTTCGCTCAGCACCAACGAGGACCCCCACGTCTTCAACCCCAGACTGTCGCTAGTTAGCGCTGGTTCGTTCAACACTATATCATGGGCAAAGTTCTTTATAACAATCCTGCGCTTGAAGTTTGGTTTGGCTGTTCTTCCGGAGTGCTCTGAGATTCGCAGGCTCGCAAGATCAACAATCTCTTCGTCTGTGCCAAACTTGGAGGGGAATATCTTGTTGATGTACTGGAAAAACTCTTGTGTGAATGTAAGATGAAGCAGCCCCCTTGACAGCTTTTCATAACCATTGCTGGTCAGCCATTTCTGTGTATTGTCGAATTCATCAGCAGATAATTCCTTTTCGAGCAATACCTCCTCAATGGTGCTTTGTTCTTGCTCCTCTTGCTGTTCTGGTTGCACTGCAGCACCAAAATTGGTCACATCTTGGGGCTTCAACAGCTTGAGTATTGTCGTCAGCACCAAATTGGGAAGGTTGCTATTCAGCACTGGGAGATCCAGGATGTGTATCTGCTCTTCTTCTCCAACGCCAACGCCAACGCCAACTCCACCAGAATCACTAAGATCATCATGTCCATCACCATTTTCAGCATCGTGGTCATGATCACCACCACAGACACCCTGAGAGAGCTCTGTGAAAATAAGCGGCTCTACATCACCAGTAACAACATTGTGTGCACTGCTCCTGGAGGAGAAGAAGCTCAAAGGGTCAAATTCCATGTTAGGTTGCTCCAGCTCTTGTTTGACTGCACACTTTCTTTCTTGGAGACTCTGCCCTTTAAGCCAAAAAGTTTTGTCCGCCCAGCAGCGACTGGCAGGTTTTGCCCCAACCAGCACTCCCTTCACCACTTGAACACCACTTGCAGGGCTCTTTTGGCGTGTTTGCGTCCTCAGAAGGGACAGCGACACCCCTCTTTAGGACACAGATGTAGACCAATCCGGAAGCTTGTGTAGGGCTGGAATAGTCCTGAGTGCTTAAACTTTGGGGTAAAATGCTGTGCCATGCCTACTGCCTACTGCTTTGAGAGTTCAAGAGTTCAAGAGTTCAAGAGTTCAAGTATATAGAGCTGCAAATATATCTCAAATACCAGATAGCCAATCTCTTTTCCTTTCCCTTTTCCTTCCCTTCCTCTCTCTAACAACAAGTGGTTTTCCTTTCCATTCAATTCAATACGCTTGCCAAAACTAATTCGATCACTACTTTATCCATACAATGAAGTTCTCCACTGCTTTGCTCACTCTCACTTCCTCATTAGCATTTGCTTCTGCTAATAACATCGATGTCGCTACTGTCTTGGTCTCTGATATCAAGGCTAACTTGGCTGACTACATTAGCTTGATTGGTGGTACAATCCCAATCCCAACAGACTTGATTGCAGTCTACACAGAGGTCCGCACCTACACTGACGACTCCTACACCACTTTGCTAAGTAACTTTGACGCTGCAAAGGCTGAGGCCGTTGCTACCAACTTTCCATGGTACTCTTCTAGATTGAAGTCCAAGTTGGAGGAAGCCGAGACTGAGGGTGCTGCACCAGCATCATCTTCTGCTGCTGCCTCCTCCCCAGCTATCACAACTGCTCCTCAATCATCTTCTGCTGCTTCCAAAGCTGAATCTTCCTCTCCAGCTTCTTCTGCCAAAGCTGAATCTTCCTCTTCAGCTTCTTCTGCCAAAGCTGAATCCTCTTCTGCTGCTTCTTCTACCAAAGCTAAATCCTCTTCTGCTTCCTCTTCTGCTGCAAGTGCTGCTGTCTTTAACGGAGGTGCTGTGTCAAACACTCTGCCAGTGTTGCTAGTTATGATGATCCCAGCAGTCCACTTCTTGTTCTAAAGAAGTTTATATCCATATCCTATTCTACTATTAACTTCTTTTTATGGGTTGGTTTATACCATAATTCATACTTTTTTATATAACTTTCTATATAATCATTTTATCAGGTTCTTTTATTTTTAAGATATCATATGTATTGTATTTTATAAACCTTTCCAAACACATTTTTCCAAAGAATCACCTTTTCTCTTGACGGTTTTCAACAGACCCATGTTGATCAACTCACCACACTTTTGTAAAAACAGCACCAGTGTGAGCTTATCCCATTTGGATTCATCTGTAGTGGTGGCGTCATTGAAAAACTGATAAATGTACTTGAATCTTGGTTCATCGTTCAAATAGTTTTCCAAAAAGTTTTCTTCGCTATCAAGCACTTGGTTCAAGTCACTCATGATCCCTTCCATATTCAATGAAGTTTTGAAAACCTGGTAAAAGTCATAAATGTTTAAACTCAGCGTTGTTTCTCTTGAAATCTGATACAATTCGCAAATGATTGGGTTCAACCTCGAGTTCAACTTGACCAGCAGTGGGTTAGTCTCACCGTCATTGTTTAGGTACTTTTCAGGTTCAGACAATGCATCAAGTACAGTTTGGCGTGGTTCGGGGAATAAACTGGATCTGATAATGTCGACACTGTTCACAGTAAATAATTCATAAAATAATAACTCAGATGGAGCCTTCAATGACTTTTGGGCAAAGTTCACCACTGTCTTGGTCAATGCATCCAAGATCTTTCTCATTTCGATTTTATATGGGATCTTATCTTGTTCTTGTTTGGAAAAGGCCTGTAGTGGTTTGAAATTCAAGCGATCTTTTAATTTCTGAACCAATACACTGAAGCGAGGATGTCTGTCTGAAAATTTGTAAATCTTGTCTAGCAAAAGTTGTAATTCAGTGTAATCAATTTTCTTCAAAGAAACAGCAACTTCATTAACAAATTGGTTTCTAACAACAGACTCTTTGCTGGTCAATTTGGCATAAAACTTCAAATAGTTGTCGTTAATCTGTGAATATGGCATCAAAATCTCAACAATAAACTCAAATATGGTTTTCAAAGTTGCATTGTAATCGCTGTACTCATTAATAGCTGTAACAAGCAACTTGTGTAGATAGTCATCACTGTTTAGCAACACCAAGATATCAGCGGGTTTAGCATTCTGTGCGACAAGTCTCTCGACATATGCTTTGAAAGATGGTAGCATTCTCAAACATTTAAGGTATTCTTCATTCAATTCAATTTCACGGCCATTTGCAATAGTAATACCAATACAAGATAATGGCTGGTTGTAAAAAAACACCATTTTCAAAAACTTTATTGTCTTGACGAGTTCTTCAACGTTTCTCATAGAGTTGTCAAATCTGTGCAACATCAAAGCCAAGCTCTCATTGCCAATCATTAATTCATCTTGTAAGATGATTCTCATAACTAATCTGTTGATGATCAAATCAGCTTGTTCAATCTTGAAGCTGTGAATTTTCAACAAATGGTGGATATCACTTTTGAATTTCTTACTGAAATTCTTCAAACTTGTGCCAATATTGAAAATCAACTTGAATGGTAATCTATTTGAAAATTTTGACAATAGTCTGATCAAAGTGTTTAGTAATGTGACATTCAAAGAGTCGATATCTTCAAATAGTAGCACGATTCTCATATCTGTTGTTTGTAGAGTCTCGCCCTTCTTTTCCAAGATTTGTTGAAACCATTCATATAAAATATCCAAATCAAATGGTAATCTGTGGTCAAATTCATGTTCAACATCGTTTTCATTTTCATTTTCATTTTCATCTTTCAACTCTTGCATTGTTAAATGTTCAACATCAGAACTGTCAGAATCATCGCCATCGCCATCGCCATCGCCATCGACATCGCCAGCCGATTTGGACGCCATCTTCTTCTTAACGTAGATCGGTAGCATGCTACTACTCTCATGGACGATTGTATTGATGATGCGCCTTAGGGTGATTCTGATGGTTGTGCATTCTTTTGAGTTTAGCGAGATGACTTTGTTGTTTGTTGTTTTGTCAAGGTAGTGGTGCAGCTTTTCAACAAAGGCGGTACTGTTGGTGATGTTTGAGGATGACAATAGGACGGATGTGTCCAACTTCAAGCTCAGTGGTGCTTTGATGATCTCAGCGATGTCGCTCAAGATCTGGCTGTTTGCTTCTTCGACAATCTTCTTTGATTCATTTTCTTGAAACTCGAGTGATTTTGCCAACAGCTGCGATCTGAGCACTGCGTTTGTCTCTGACTCTGTGCCTGCGAGTAGTTGTAGGAAAGGGTTTGTGGGGTCTGGCAGTGGTTTGCCTTCGCTGGCCACGAGTCTTGTTAGTGTTGTTTTTTGGCGCTTGGCTCCTCTTTTCAGCACATAAACGGTCTAGAAAAATGGTTATCAGTGAATCTTTTAGAATAAAATGGCAATGCCAGACTCTATACCTTTTGGGACTCGTTGAACTGATCGATGTTCATTGCGTTTGCTTGTGGAGTTGAGAGTTGAGAGTTGAGTTAACCGCTGAAGTGTTGGTTTTTTGTTAAAATCAAAACAAAAATCTGAATTGACGAAAGACACATTTTTGGCTGACTGTTTTGATTCTACTCGACTGTTCTACTCGACTATTTGATTGCTGGATAATGGATGGTATGAATATCAATACGAACTACTCTTAAGGACTCTTAACTGCTCTTCTCTCCTGTAAAGCACATCAATAGAAAGCTACAGCTACAGCAATTGGGACAAAACAACAAAACAAAACAACAAAACAAAGCAACAAAACAAAACAACAATCACTCTTCCAGAGACAACAACAACCAGCTGGACTCCCCCAGCTCTGTTAACAGAGTCTCATCCTGCTGCTTCTTCTTCTTCTTCTTCTTCTTCTTCTTCTTCTCCTCCAAGCCAAAAGATAAGGCTTCTGCTGAGAAATGCTGATCAAAAAAAATTAAATCAAGATTCTTTTGCTCTCTCAGAAGACAACACAACCACCCAAACAACAGCACAGCACAGCACAGCAGCGAAAGGATCAAAAGATTACACCAAGACCAATGTCCTACTTGCCATTGCAGAACCACGAGTCCTTGAAGGACCTCGAGGACTTTATCCCCCTGCTTCCTTTGCCATTTAGCGAAACTGCAGCCTCATTGCCTCTTGCTGATACTGAGACCAAAGAGTTCTCTCCCGTGTTTAGAAACAAGTTCATCGCGAAGCAGAACGCAGACCTTGTGGACTACTTGAACAAAGATATCCCAACCTTTTACCACGCCTTTGAGCGCAGCTTGAAGCTCCACAAGCACTACAACTCCATCGGTAAGAGACTGTTTGACCCAAAGACAAACTCGTTCGAGGACCACTACACCTGGGAGTCCTACGAGCAGCTGGGCATCAAGAGATCCTACGCTGGTTCTGCCTTCTTGTACCTGGTTGAGAAATACGCCCCAGGCGTCAACCTCGATGACTTTGTCTTGACAATGTTCTCCGCAAACAAGCCTGAATGGATCATTGCTGACATTGCCTGTCATGCATACTCCATCGCAAACACCCCATTGTATGACACATTGGGAAAGCACTCCACAGAATACATCTTGAAACTCACAGAGTCCCCAATCATGGTGTTTTCAAAGTCAAAGCTCTCCAAAGTGCTTGAAGCAAAATCGGAATTCCTAAAGGTTTTGGTCTCCATCGACGACTTGACTCCTGAGGATGCTGATGACGTCAAATTGGCCGAGTCCCATGGCATCAAATTGCTCGACTTTACTGAACTACTAAAGATTGGTGAGCAAAACTTGCTCCCACACAGAGTCCCAACCCCAGAAACCAGATACACAATCTCCTTCACATCAGGCACAACCGGTATACCAAAGGGTGTCGAGCTGAAGCACAAGCACATCTCTGCGGGCCTGGTGTTCTTGATGGTGCACGTCACTTTCCCAAAGAACCCGGTCTCGTTGGTGTTCTTGCCCCTGGCTCACGTTTACGAGCGTTTTAAAATCATCTATGAGTTGGCTGAAGGTGGTGCCATTGGGTTCCCACACAACCCTGAAAACCCAAGAAGCTTCATGGACGACATCAAGATCCTGAAGCCAACCCACATGAGTTCCGTCCCAAGATTGTACAACAGAATTGAGAGTGGGTTGAAGGACAAGATCAAAACAACACCGGGCTTCAAGGGTTGGTTGTTGAGATTCGCTGTCAACTACAAGCTAACGCACGATGACAACTCTGTGCTTGTTGGTATATTGAACTCTCTTGTCATCAACAAGATCAAGGCTCAGATCGGCTTTGAGAACTTGGACTTTTTGATCTCTGGTGGTTCTCCATTATCAAGCGACTCCATCTTTTATTTGCGTAAAGTGCTAAACTGTGGGTTTTACCAGGGCTACGGCTCCTCTGAAACTTTTGGTGCCATCGCCATCACTACAAAGCACGACACTGAGCTGAACCGTTGTGGTGCCGTTGGTGTCACTGCTGAGTACAAGTTGCGCAATTTGCCAGACATGGACTACACCTATGACCTGAACAGAAGTGGTGAGTTGATCTTGAGAGGCCCACAGGTGTTCTCCACATACTTTAAGAACCCAGAGGCCACTACTGAAGTTGTCGACAAGGACGGCTGGTTCTCCACTGGTGACATTGCACAGATTGACGCGGAGGGCAGAATCGCCATTGTTGACCGTGTCAAGAACTTTTTCAAGCTGTCCCAGGGTGAATACATTGCCAGTGAGAAGATTGAAAACTTTTACCTCGCAAACAACCCATTCACAAGCCAGCTGTTTGTCTATGGTGATTCCTTCCAGAGTTATTTGGTCGGTATCGTGGGTATTGAGCCAGAACCACTGTTGAAGGTTTTGAAGAAGGAAAACTACTCCAAGATCAACACTTTGGAGCAGCTATTGGCAAACTTGAATGACTTGGAGTTGAGAAAGTTTGTTTTGAAGGTGTTGAACAAGAACATTGACCACGCTGGCTTGCATGGCTTTGAAAAGGTTAAGAACATTTATGTGGATTTGGAACCTTTCAAGGTTGACGATGAAACCATCACCCCAACTTTGAAGTTGAAGAGAAACAATGCAAAGAAGCTATTCCAAAAGCAAATCGACGCTTTGTATGCTGAAGGCCCAATCTGATGATAATTATACTCTTTATAAACCTCATATCCATATCCATATCCATATCAAGCAAACTACGGCTGATTTTAAATTAATACATAGAGTAAACTTTTTACAATCAATAAACAATAAACAATAAACAATAATCAATAATACATACATTTATTTTTATTCACCACTTTGGAAGTAGCAAGATCAAAAGAATACAGATAAAGAACAATGCTAAGCATATACCAACCAGTTTCAACGCATCAAAGAGCCCCAAATTAGAAATTGTCTTTGATAGGTCGTTCTTTGTCTTGTTCAACTTTTGAGAAGTAACCTCGAGCCCAGCCTCAGCCGCCTTCAATACATTCGAGTCCTGGTTCAACTTCTCATTGAATGTATTCGCACCCTCCTTGATGCCCTGTATAAACTGGAACATGTCCTTCAAGATATCCTCCTGTCTCTCCTCTTCATAATGCAATTGCTTCTCAAACGAAGCGCCAGACTTTGTTTCAATTTCAGTTTCCCTTTGTGTGTTGCCAGCTAATAGTCTCTTTTTCAACTGCTGCAAGTTTTCATCTTCATCATTGTCGTTGTTGTCATTATCGTCGTTATTATCATTGTCATTAGAGGATTCATTGCGGAAATCAACAGATAGTCGTCTTGACTTTGAGCTTTCATATTGATGCTTTGTATTCCGGAGAATTGTGATGTTTGCAAACTGGCTTGTTGTAATTTGCTAAAAATGTTAATGAACGAACTTAATTTCAAACATAGTATATTTAACTAACATTATCATAGGCCGCCAGTGCCCTTTTGTACTCCTTGTTGTTCTTGGAAAAGCTCTTCAACGCCTCCAACCTCAAAATATCAGCATTCTAGAAATGTGTTAAGAATTTAGTGTGTTAGGAAGCAGAAAGAATTGAATAATCAGCATACTGAGTCATGTTTTGTTGATATGAGCGTATTCAGAAATGCCAGATTGTCGTTAGAGTCTGGATTGTGGAGTAGCTCGTTGTTTAGTCTGTGGTTCAACGTTGTTATTGTCTCTGTTGAGGACATTTTGGTTGTTGTTGTGTTGTTAGTTGAGGTGAGGTTTTGTTGACATCAACCGAAATCGCTAAATAGCAAAAGCTAAAAAAAAAATAGAAGCCTCTGAAATTTTAGGATGAACAGGATAACCAGCGATGTGTTCTGTTTGCTGCTCAGAGAGGGTGTGTTTGATTCCTGTGTGTGTGTAATGTCTTGTGAAGACCCAGGTGGTTTACTGTCTTTCTTCTTCTTCCTCTTCTTCTTCTTCTTCTTCTACAAGCGTTATTCGAAAAACACAACATCGTTATTGATATAATACACACATCTCTAAGATTATTTATATACATGAGAAACTATACACAAAGATACAGACAATATACTATGTATGTATGTATGTATGTATGTATGTATGCCACTCTACTATCAAACAACAACATGTGGGTTCCAGTTGCGGTTAGCGAAAAGGGCATATGTATATGCTCTGGGCAGCTTGAGCTTATTCACAGCGCATAGCACCAGCATCATGGCCACTAAAACAGTGGCCAAAGCCAATTGAACGCTGCAAAGGTGTAAGTGCCCTTTAATATGTGAAGAAGAGAAAACAGTTGCAGTTCAAGTTGGGTTTCGGATGGATAAATTTTTATATACGTGTTTCAAAACAGGGTAAAACTTAGAATTTGTTAGGGTTAATAGGGTTAATAGGGTTAATAGGGTTAACAGAGATCTAGAGACGGGATGGGGAGTGAGCTGTTGGTTTGGCTTGTCAACATATAGAATCGAATAGAATACAATACAATAGAGCACCATTCCTTTCTGGTTTAATCTGTTCCATATTCACCTCCTTCCCAGAGCTGTTCTTGAAAACATTACCCGGTTTCCAGTCTACGTTTCAGTATAACCAAGTAGCCAAGAGACACATATAAACAAACAGAAACAAAGCAAAGCATTCCACAATAGCCAACAATGTCGATATCCAAAATCACAATTGACATCGACGAGGCAGACGCCGTCGTGCTACAGGAGAA
>JAJLVY010000296.1:0-12263 GCA_030570475.1 Liangdongia dendrica
AATAATAATAATAATAATAATAATAATAATAATAATAATAATAATAATAATAATAGTAATAATACTGATATGGCGTATTTGTCGGTGTTGATGTTGGTGATGGAGTGTGTTGACCAGACAACCCGCAGCGCATCGCATCAAAAAAAAATTCAAAATTGAGAAGACATCTTAAAAAAAAACACTCAGCTTTGACAAAAGACACGACGATATACGATATACGAGTATATACGATACGAATACATAATGAGCAGTCAAGATTCCCTCATTGAGATACAACCACCTCTAAAGAAGCAAAAGACTTCAGCTACAATGGCCGAAACCAGCACACAGGGCACAGTCATTAGTGTAAGCTCGACTCCATCAAACGATGCTGTGTTTGCACTGTCGAACACGTTCAAGGCCTCACAGCCTGATACCAAGTCTGTTGTGATCAAGAAGGGTGATAAGATGAATAGAAGAATTACTCAGCTTCTCAGAGTTTTGCAGGAGGACAAGGTTGATTTGCTACTGATGAGTTCTGGTGATGCGATTCAGAAGATGCTAAGTATAGTGGAGATTCTAAAGTCAAAACTGAAACTGAAGCAAAGTGATATTTCTGGTGCTACTTCTACCACTGCTGGTAATGGTATGCAACTACAGTATCTACAATACAACCGGTTGGGTAAGTACGATACAATCGTTAGCAAGAATGAGATATTAGACAAGAAGATTAAAGTGCCCGTCTTTTACACGCTGATAACTACAAAATCTGAGAATAATAATTCGGATGAGTTGAAAGGATGGACCATGCAGAGAATATGAGATTAATGCTGCTGGTGCTGGGATGGGATGGGATGGGTATTGTTGTGTCTACCTTCTCTTGAATATGAGAGCATACCAAATAACTTGACCCAGCCATTTTATCTTTGATCATCTCTCCAAATCTTTCTTCTTTATCTTTCACTCCATTTCTGTTCATACATCACTTTATTATACATTTGTTTCTGTGATAATCAAAGATATAAAGTGTTTACACTTGAAAAAAAATGTTTATTCCAACAAATTCTTCTCAGGCTACCAATTCCACTACAGGAATTTTGAAATACGACTTGGCTGAAATTCCAAAGAGTGTTGGAAGAGGTTTTTCCAAGCTTGGTGAAGAGATTGACAGTATCAGCTTTGGTGAGACTGCAGATGCATGGCTTGCAGTCACTCCGATCTACACATTGATTGTTGCAATTGTTGGTCTTGTACTGTTTGGTGCGTGGAAAGTTGCGAGAGCATACAAGTTGTTGGAGGTTACACCAGAGATGTATGATAACTATGATTTTCACAGAGATCCATCCGCAAATCTTTTGCTAGGAAGAAAGATGCTGGATATCATTGATGATATTGATGATATTGAAAAGTCCCTTCCAATACCGCAGAGGTGTCCAGTGAGAGATGTCAGTGGTGCATGTGTCCTTAAACACGATTACATAGCGAGGGATCCAAAGACTGGTAAACCTGTTGTTGTCCATGAAGATGGGTCAATGGCTGATAAACCCTTCTTTGTCTACCAAAAACACTTTTCAATGGAGTATCAAAAACGTACGTTCACTAAGAAGAAGACATTACAACCACATAAAATTCTAGGTGATGAGAGGTTCAAGATTCAATGCAAACGCAACTGGAAATATTTGGAGTGTGAGATGGAGGAGCTTCAGAAGAAGGAAGATGAGGAGAGAAACGACAAGAAGAAAAATGAAAAGAGATGAGTAAAATAGAGGTGATGTATTCTTCACTGTTGGCATTGTGTGTGTGTGTGTTTAGACGATTGGGTATTGTTTTAATAGTATAGCATTTTAGCATTTTAGCTTAACTGTAGAGAAGATTATGTAAGGAAGAGTTGCGCAACTATTAACTTTAGTTGTTTGTTGTTTGTTCTTTGTTGAGTGTTTCTTTGACACAATTGAATTGAATTGAATTGGACCTTTCACACGACAATAAAAGTACACAACTCGTTATTTATAAATCACCATGAGCAACGGACCAAGTGGGTTTGTTAGTGACTTAGACCTGCAGAAGAACCAGCAGCGTGATATTCAACTATACAAGCTGGATCAAAAACTGTCGCCCTTTGACAGAGACATACTGGCAACCTTCTACTCCTCCATTTCCAAGACTGTGCTAGGGTACAGTCTAGGTGTAAGTTTTGTCGTTGGTACCAGTTGCTTGACGATTTCTCAGCGTGTGAAGAAGTTCCCATTGGGTGTGAACCGTCAGTTCTTTGCCTACTGCTTCATCCCAACTGTGTTAGCAAACGTGCTGGTGGACCCACCCCTGACCAGATACGTCTATAACAAGAAGCTTGACGAGCTCAAGACGTCGCACTATGCTGAGTGCTACAACACTGCAAAGTTGTTGGGTTTCGAGGAAGGTGTCAGATGGCAGGAGTATTTCAGAAAGAGCGGTCAAAACCCGAAATACGCCATGAAAGACCCTGAAGCTCAAAAGGAGTGATTCAGTGCTGTGAGTGCTGTGAGTGCTATGAGTTCTATCCCCATCCCCATCCCCAGAGTATAGCTTCATAGTTTATATAACCTGCTCCCAATATATACTCGTGCTAAAAGGACGACTGTCAATATGTTACGTGACAAGTGTGCGCCAGCCATTTCGCCTGGATTCTGTTGTAAAGGTGCCATGTGTTGGGTATCTGCAATTTGTGAAACAACAAATCAGCTCTCCAACCACTCCAACCAGAAGCGATAGACGTCTCCAGGAACTACCAGGGAATGTCGTTCTTCTTCAACTGGCAAGAGCTGGGTGTCCTGAACATCAAGGACGCCTTGAACTCGGTCCTGGGCTCGTTGGCACTGCCCCAGTTCCCGCAAAAGATTAGCATCAAGGCCCTGTCTTTTGGCCAACAAGCTCCCACATTCGAATTGCTGGATGTTATCGAACTCGACGGCGACAAATTCAAAGGCCTGTTCAAATTCAACTACCAGGGTGACTCTGATGTCACGTTCAACACACATTTCGAGATTAATGCCTTGAGGATGATTGAGTTTGACACCTTTACAAGGCCAAACTTTGTGCTTAGTGACAAGTCTACTGTGCTTCCTGTTGACTTGAGAATCAGAAACTTGAAGATTGATGGTATCATGACTGTCGTCTACAACGGTAAAGTCACCATTGTGTTCAGAGATGACCCGATAATAGACTTGGATCTCGAGACTTCTCTCGATGAGTTGATGGACCAGGACACATTTGACATGTTAAAGAAAGATGCCTTGACCATGGCTACAGAAATGATGAAACAGGAGTTGCCTGAATTCATTCATGGTTTAAGCCTGTTTGACGAAAAAGATGGCGAAGCTTTGAACCAACCGAGTTGTCAAGAGCAAACTGACCAACAACAAGAACAAGATGAATGCACTTTGAAGAAATCACTAAGCACAATCTCCCTCAGAGACACCAAGTCCATACAACACAACACAAATGAGCTGTTCAACACGCTCTCGCTGGTTCCTAATGGATTGCCCGACGTTGTCCAGAGAGTATCACTATCCGCATATCAAGACGTTGCCACAACAACACAGAACAAAGCAACGTTGGGTATCAAACCAAGAAGGGTCATAAAGATGAGCAAGTTAAACAAAAAGCCAAAGTCCAAGAAGCCCAAGAAGAAGAGTAATGAGCAATATGATAGCACAATAACTACTACTGCTACTACTACTGCTACTACTACTACCACCACCACCACTGGTATTACCTCTTCAAGCGTGGGATATAATGATTATTCACCAATTTCAAGAGCAAGCTCGTCATCTTCAACACTGATTGATGCAAGTTTTACAAGTCTCCACCATTTCCTAAATCAAGAGCATTGTTTGTTAAACCATAGAGATGGTGATGACGATTACACTCGTGATTCTAGTATCGATCCATATGAATCGATCACCCATCCTCTGGATTTGGCACCAGTATATTCTGCTGATTCGACACTCAAGACTCTGAAACTGGCAAGATCTAGAGGTCCCTCCTCAAACTATATCAATCTGAATAATGATTTTCAAGAGTTTAGAAAGTATAGTACGAACAAGACTGAATCAATTGGCACTGGGGTCTTTTATGAATAACAAGTTATGACGAAACAAACGCAAGTGAGATAGAAAAATTATATTAATTTTTTAGACAATACGCACAGATATATATCTGCACATACACACACACACACACACACACACACACAAGAAACATACAAAAACATTGGGTTAATTTTTTTATACGGTTTATTTTTTTGGTTTTTTTACATGATTATGAATAATTAATTATACGTAGATTTTGTACAAACATTCAACCGTAGTTTTACATCATAATAATGTCATCATCTGCGTTATCATCGCCCTGACCAAATGTATCAAAGTTCAAATCATCAAAATTGGTCTGTGTATCTAAATCGTCCAGACTAAGTGGTTCTGATTCATCCTTGGTATCAACATTCATCTGTGGGGTCATTTTCTCTTCTTTCAGTAATGCAGGACTTTTACTGAGATCACGACTATCATCTGCACTGCTGATATCTATCACTTTTTCATCGCCATCTTCATCTTTAGTCTCTTGTTTAACTTGTGTTTCTTTGTTTTCATTCTCATCCGGTTCTTCTTGTTTAACTGCTATGTCAGTCTTCTCAAAGTCTTTGGTGTCTTTGATGTCTTCCTTTTTTCTTTCCTTGCTTTCGTTATTCTGTTCCTGTTCTTGTAGTTCGTGCTTGATTGCCATTGGATCTGTTGGCCCTGCCTCTTCTGTTTTTTTCTGTTGGCGTCACTGCTCCCACTTCTTTACCATCATCACCGTCTTTTTCCTCTTCAAATTCAACACTCTTTAAAATATCGTCAAGCAAACGGTTCACTTTACCACTTATGCCTTTGGTTGGATCTGTGGACGTTTCATTCTCTGGTAATTGGCCCAATATCCAGTTTTCTTTCAATGTTCTAGAGATGGATAGTAGTTCTTCGATTAGTCGCACTATAACACTCGCATTTGATTCAATTTGTAGCATTTCAGATGCCTGTACCTCTTGTGATGTTGTCGATGCCTTTGAAAAAGTGTTAATGTCAGAAAACTCCTTAATAACGAAACATTCTTACTGAAAGAGCTAGTATAGCATGGAATCTTTGTATCAACATGTCTACATTGGTGTCCACTTTCTCTAAAAGAAAACATGTGTTAACGCGTACTGAAGATCAGGTTTAAGTTTTTGCATACTCAGTAAGTTCTCAGAGCGTTTCGCATTCATCTCGTTGTTTCTCTGCTTCCCGTGCTTCCTCTGGTTTGTTTTTTGGTGGTTGTTTGTTGTTTGTTGGTGATTGATGAATGCATTATATTTTGGTTTTTGTGAAACTTTTCAGCTGTCAGCCCAAAAACAAAATAAAACAAAAAACAAATTAATGCTGTGCTGCTGCTACTGCTGTTGCTACTGTTGCTACTGCTGCTGTTTGGTGTGCTGCGATTGAGCTGGTTTGTGTATCTTGAAATGGCTCCTGTTGTGCCTGGCTCCCAAGGAAGTGGTGTGTGGATAACTGTGCGCTCAGATCGGTCATTTGGTGAGCTTTCTGGAGGTGGTAATGGGTACTTGAGTGGTAAGTTTACTTACCTATGCCGTTAACTCGACCCTTTATTCGTGGAACTAATCATATTGTCGGTGTTGTTGTTTTTTAGAGAGGGAACATGTTGCTGTGTCTAGGCCTAACGTTGTGAAGGAGTTTCTATGTCCTATGGAGGAATCTGTTTCTGATGCTATTCTAAGATCTAGACTGGATATTACTTGTGCCAACAATGGTGGTAAGGACAAATTTGTTATCGTGGGCCCTGCATTTTTGAAGGACCCGTACCAATCAAAGGCTTGTTCGTTATGGTTGAAGCAGAAGTCACAGGGAAATCTAGATGAGTTTAATGGACCCCTGCTGAAACACTTGAAGTATCCACCCCCAATTCTAAAATCGTTGAAACAACAACAACAACAACAACAACAACAGTATCATCTTCACATACATCATCATCACCACCATTATCACAATAAACAAAATGAACACAAGAATCATTTAACATTCGTTATGAATCTGAACATAAACTCTGAGAGGGATCTTTATATGAATGAATCCAAAAATCTGTCAAGCTCTATTTTTCAGGGAATCATTAGCACAAGGCAAACTTTGTTAAGTTTAGTGAAGGATATCCCTTTAGCTATTGAGGTTTATGATGTTCTTTTAGCCCAATACCTTAATGACATATTCAGTGTTGGGTTGGTAAATAAAAGTGATATTGAATCTGAACCACATCGGGAACTTGTTAGTGCTTGTTCATTTCCAGTTGGCTTCGCTATTAACAGTTCAATTTTAGAACTGAACCAAGATATGATGAATTTTAAGCTACAAAAGGCTATAGACGCTGTTTATTCATCTGGTGATCCTCATTATTTCTTGGGTATCACTCCTGCTGGTGGGGTCGCTGTCACAAGTACAATTGGAAATAAAGACACTTTCATCGTTGTCCCTATAAAAATTGTTCCAGATTATTTTGATATTTTTAAAAACATGGTTGATTACATGCTACAGCAATCTAGTGAATTGAGGATAGTTTTGAATCTTGGTTTAATTTTAAGGAAAGATTTGTCCTGCTTGTTCAACATTTTGACACAATTGTTGAATGATGAATACAAAAGGTATATTGTCGGATTCCAAATTGACTCTGGAGATGTATATGTTGCTGACTCTCACATGACAGTGACAAGGGATGAAAGTTTAGATGATGATCCCCAGGAATACACTCTCTTGAATGAACAGATTCAACTAAAAAGGACATCATCACCTTTCCACTTTCGAGAACGCTTTTTGAACCCTTTTCTTTCATCATGCTCATCGAAAATTAACATGTTATCAAAACTGAACGATGAGAGTTCTCTTTACCAAGACTATCAAGCGTTTATCAATGCTGATATAGTGATCAATAAGATAAATGAACTACTTGAATAATGATGATAATAGTGGGAGTGGCCCATACCGTGTTCTTCATGCATTTGTTTACCTTTTAGAAAAAAAAAATAAATAAACAAACATTAGAATAAAAAGAGCTGCTGTAGTTGGTTGTTCTGTGGCACTATGTCGTTCGTTGAATGGTCTTCCAAGTTCACGTACACTTCAAATGCACCAGTTGCATCGTTTTGTGGAAAATATGTTGCATACTTGAATGGTCTGAATTTGGTTATACGATCTGTTGATACACTGAACTTGATCAGAACAATTAAACTGCAATCTACACAATCACCTGTATCTACGAAGTTTCTGAAGATTACTCAGATATCATGGGAGCCTATAAGTGTGGATGGCGAGTGCACAAAGGTTGCAGTGCTGGTTTCAAACGAGTCAGCGATCAAGATTTTTGATGTATTTGATGAAAATGTCAACATCACCATTACTGAAGATGAATTGTTTGGTATCCACAAGTTTCAGTGGTTATCCAAAGGTGAAAATCCAAAACATACTGCTTATAAAGGCTCCAAATTGATTATGGTGTTTTCAAAAAACGAATTGGTTGCAAGACTCTACTCACTTGATTTTCCCAAAATGTTGTTCAAAATAACAAACCCAAAGTTTTACAAAGTGTTGAATAAAAGTAGTACAATATTCAGTGTCATTTCACAGCAGAAAAGTACATATACAATACAGAATTATCTGAATGATGGATCAAATTCTGCTCCTCTATTTTCCTGTGAATTGGGTCCTTTGTTGAATCTGACAGATGCTAAATGGTCACCAAGTGGGCAATGGTTGTTATGCAATGATTCGCTAATTGGAGAAACAAAGATTTCTGTCTTCACTATATTGGGTAAATCTTTCATTAATGATAGTTCACTGTTTCAATTTACAAATGAAAATGATCCTTTGGGGTCAATCCAGCAAGAGTGGCTGAATGACGAAACTGTTATGATCAGTGATCATAATGAACAAATATTGGAGTTAAATGTACCCAGTGGATTGAAGTTGACATCAACATATATGCACAGGAATAAATTTGACGAAACCACAATTTGGAAACTTGATTCATACACGGAAAAGTTTATAAGGAAGCAAGGTATAAACTTCAACTTGGCCAAGATTGACAGCTTACCATTCCACTTGAGTGGGGTGTTAAAATTCTCTGTTTCTGGTGATTATTTATTTAGCACTGTGAAAAGCATGCCAACCACTGTCTACATATGGGGTATATATTCTGAAATTCCTGAACCTGATCAAATCATTGTGTTAAACTCCCCAATCAAAGATATCATCACTTATAAGGAAGTTGAAGGGTTGTTAATTATTGTCACCAAAGAATCTGTTGTTGCTTGGTTTAAGGATATGGTTGGACCAATATACATGCCTATTGAGAATGATGTTGAAGAAGAGGAAGAGCTTTTTATTAGAAATGTTTCTGTGGTTAAAGTAGTTAACAATACTTTGGAGGTTCTGGTTAATTACCAACGTTCATTCTCAATATTGCAGGCAAAACTCCCATTGACAGTTGATATTCAAAGTCCCATTTTGCTTGACGACAACACACAGGTTGTTGGTTTGGCTAGAGAAGCACAGAAACAGGATTCGAATAATAAACTTGATGAAGATACGTTTATGAACAAGCGTGGTACTCGTGTCCCCTTGATTTAATTGGCTCTAATTTGCTTGCATGCCTGAGTCATACAGTTAGTTCACCTTTTGATAATCCATGGATTTCTTTATAAATATTACATATGCATTTTCTTTCAGATCATTAATATTCGTATTATGTTTGTTTTGTTTCTCTGTGTTCTTCTTTAATGTTAACGACTTCCAGCGATGGTACCGTCATCTAAGTTACGCTTGTCATCTTCCAAGAAAATACCTCTATCAGCAGCTTCGTCCAGGATTTTTTGTCTTCTAACATGCTCTTCTTCGTACATACCCTCTTCGAATGTGATTAGCTGCTTTTCAGCCCACCAGACAGCACCCATGGAGACCCAAGCGACCTGGTAAAAGACACGCACTGGTGTTCTCACTGTACGGTATGTTTTGGAAAAGTATCTCAGTAGCAGACCTGTGGAAATACCAATACAGGCCCCTTTTAAGGCACCAATAGCACCAGATGTTAGAAGCTAATGGGATGTATTCTGTTAGTGTCTGGTTTAATGAAACCCCTAAGATGATTCTTACTTCTTTGGTCAACTGCTTGACTCTTCTTGGCTCATGGTGGATAGGTTTAACGTTTCCCATTGTTATTACTAAATTCTATAAATGGTTGATCAGAAGTGTATCTTCCAATGTCCAGATGTTGAAGCACTCTGCGTTGTACATTTCCTGGGCTATCAATATTGACTTTTCATGGTTAATCGGGTTTTGCTCAAACAATCCGATGACTTTCCTAATTGGGAAGTCTACAAAGAGCTATGCAGTGCCATATCTTGTAAAGAGTATAAAATGGTTTCCTGCAAAGATTATGGACTGATCTTTGTTTTCACTACGAAATATGGGTTGATTGCGCCCCATTTGACTCAGTTTTTTGCGGGTGTTTGGACTTTTCAGGTTGGGCCAAATTGTGGAGTTCAGCCAAGTTGCCTTAAAAGGTGAAGAGCAGGACAGTGGCACTTACAACATATTGAAGGGTTGTCCGCCAGTGGACAGCCAGAGATGTATAAAAGGCGGTGTACATTCTCTCTTTCTTTTGGGTCCTAGACCATCCATTGCTTTTCTATCAAAAGTAAGTGAATCCAATTATCATTATCAACCAATTATGTCTGAACCGGTATCAAAGAAACAAAAGGTGTCCTCCAGAAAAGATCCTTTGATCTTGAACTTCTTCGAAGCTTTAACTCCAGTGCTGCATGCTCCAGGCCAATGGAGAAATCCAAGAGACCAGTCCAGAAACTACTACAAACCAGAGTACTGGGTCAAGCTGGCACAGTTGGCCGAGCGTGGTAAGCTGCATGGTTTGTTCATTGGTGATTCTCTAGCCATCTACGGTGGTTACAAAGGCCCAAATAACTTTTCTGAGGCTGCAAAGACTGGTAACAACTTCCCAAAGAATGATCCAACCGCATACTTGGCTGCTGTTGCTACCTCCACCAAGAACATTAGCATGGGTATCACCTGTTCCACCTTGAGTGAACACCCATATCATTTCGCTAGAAGATTGGCTACTCTGGATCACATCTCTGGTGGTAGAGTTGGTTGGAACGTTGTTACTTCTCATGTCAATGCTGCTGGTAGACAATTGACTGGTAATGCAACCTTGCCAAACAAGAACCTGAGATACGAGAAAGCTGACGAATACTTGCAAGTTATCTACGAGCTGCTGTTAAGTTCTTGGAGAGACGATGGTGTTGTCTTTGACAGAGAACATGGTATCTTCTCAAACCCAGATGCCATCAGAGAGATCAACCATGATGGTAAGCACTACAGAGTCCCAGGTCCTCAAATCACCGAGCCATCCCCACAAAGAATGCCTGTCATTATCCAGGCTGGGTCCTCTCCAAAGGGTATCTTGTTAGGTGCTAAGCACGCCGAAGTCATCTTCTTGGGTGGTAACACTGCTGAGGATGTTAGAAGGGAAATTGAAGCCACCAAGAAGGCTGCTAAGGAGATCTATGGTAGAGATCCAGAACACTTGAAGTTTGTCACCATGTTGAGAGTCATTGTTGGCGAGACCCACGAAGATGCCATTGCCAGAGAAAAGGAAATCGATTCATACCACGATTTGGATGGTGCTTTGACACAACTAGGTGGTGCAAAACATGACCTATCCAAGTGGGACTGGGACCAAGACTTGACAGAAATTACCGATAACGATGAAGTTAAGGCATTTGCCCTAGCATATAAGAAGAAACCAAACTACAAAGAAGGTGACATCATCACCAGAAGATATGTTGCTGAGAACTTCTTCAAAGGTGCCACTTACTTTGTTGGTTCTCCAGAAGAGGTTGCTGATCAAATTGAAGATTATGTTGAGAGATCAAACATTGATGGTTTCAACTTCTCCAACATTGTTTTCCCTGAAACATTTGAAAGTATTGTTGATCTATTAATCCCAGAACTACAAAAGAGAGGATTAGCCCAAAAAGAATACGCTGTTGAAGGAGGTACTTACAGAGAACAGGTTTACAGGGTCAAGGGCCACACATTTGTTCCAAAGGACCATTATGCCTACCCATTGAGATGGCAAGCTGGTGTTTCTAAGGAACAATTTGAAAAGGACTTGGAAGAACTGAAGAAAAAGCAAGAAAAGTTGGTTATCACAGCTGATTAGTTATAACATGTATTATGTCTAGAATTTGTTACTAATTTATTATACTTGAAAAAATAATTAATTGTTTATAAAACGACTTTATTCAATGAATGAATGAATGAATGATTCAAAAAAAATAATGCAACTAAATAGAAAATATAACCTTCCCCGAACTGTTCTGAATTGTGATTAGCAAATAATAGTAGCTTCCGCTTTTGTTATTATATGAATTAGAAAAAAAATGATACCTTAACCCTCGTGTGACAATATTGTAAAATGGAAATGAAAAAAAAAATGAAACTAAAAACTGTGTTTTTCTTGTGATTTGTTTTTGTTTTTTTTGTTGTTGTTGGTAGTTTCATAATCTGTTAAGACCATCCATAATGTTGTTGTTTTTCAATCCATGAATTGGGCTATTGTTTGTGCTGAAATTTTTCAAGTTTGAGAACTTGTCAACTTCCCCAAACCCTTCAATTAACCAACTCATCTCTTCCTTGAAGAATTCCACAATTGAGCTCAATTTTCCATCAGACATTTCATTGTGTTTCTTCAATTTAGCTTCCCAGTTGTTATTAACCAAAGCCAAAAGGCCAGAGTTGTGGTTTGTTGATGTACAATCCTTCAAAAATTCCTTCAAACAGATGCACCATGTGTGTGATAATTGTTCATATGCCATTTCTTTGAAATAGTTATTGGATAATTTGTCAAATGTTGGAAGCTTGTGTAGCAGTAAAGTTGCCTGGTCCAAAAATTCCAAAGAGTTGGTTGGTTGTGTTTCCACTGGTGGTAAGAAATGCAAAGTGTAATCTGAGAGGGCATTTAAAAAGTCTTCAATTAAAGGTTTAACTCTCATGTAGGAATATTCAGAGCAAACAT
Organism: Liangdongia dendrica; assembly: GCA_030570475.1. Classification (NCBI taxonomy): domain Eukaryota; kingdom Fungi; phylum Ascomycota; class Saccharomycetes; order Phaffomycetales; family Wickerhamomycetaceae; genus Liangdongia; species Liangdongia dendrica. The sequence continues at coordinate 12,133 of JAJLVY010000296.1, forward strand.
CAACTTTGTATGGCAAAGAGTCTAAAATATGGTCAACTTTGATGCCCAAGATAGACATGGCCTGGGAGATGGTTGGTCTTGGGGCGCAGTGGTAAACATCACTAGTGATCTCCGGATGCAATGATAGCAAG
>JAJLVY010000297.1:0-12259 GCA_030570475.1 Liangdongia dendrica
CCATCTCCGGTGTCGAAACCATCTACACCACCACCTGTCCATTGTCCTCCACCCCTGCTCCATCTGCTCCAGCCTCTGAAGATGTCACCACCACCCAACAAGTCACCACTGTTGTCACCGTCACCTCTTGTGATGAATCTGGCTGTACTACTAAGCCAGCTACCACTGGTGTCACCGTTGTTACTGAAACCTCCGACAATGTTGAAACTGTCTACACCACTTACTGCCCATTGACTTCTGAGACTCCAGCCGCTTCTGCTCCAGCTCCTTCTGCCCCAGCTGCTTCTGCCCCAGTTGCTTCTGCCCCAGCTTCCATTGCCACCCAAGTTGCTTCTTCAACTTCCTCTGTCGTTGAAGTCTCCAGTTACGAAGGTGCTGGTAACGCCATGGTTGCCTCCTCCTCCGCTTTGTTTGGTGCTTTGATGTTCTTCTTGTTATGATTTCATTTCACAATACAAGCCGCCGCTGGATATTTTAAGATATTTTAATTTTGCATAGAAAACTCAGAGACTTCTCTGAGATTGGGTATCATAAAATTCTAAATAGATTTCAATTTAGAATATTATTAGAAAATTGTTTATTTAGATTATAAAATACTCTTGTAGTTGATTTCTATTATTTTACAGTTAGTTGATTAAATAAACAATATGCTCTCTGGTTGAATAAACCCCCAATTCAATCAACCACTAACCAAAAAAAAAAGAACGGGAGACAGTATTATATATCAACTAAACAAGTAGACTATAGATGATGAATGATATAATTCACTAATATTGTACTTTCTTTTCACTAGTTTTGATTGATATGAACCGTCTGTCTCTCCCATCCCAGTTCATCAAGGACTTTAATTTTTTTTGGTTTGTTCACATCTCAAACATTTTCAATCATATCGGTAAAACAAAACTTAAGAAACATTAACTTGACTTTTCTGTAGTACAAAACATACTAACAGTTGGCATTGTTAGAAAGCTTGAGTCAAGTACTCTATATATATCCTTTTAATAATATCAAATCTCTTTTATTTATTGAATTATCTTTGTTCCAAAAAAGGTTCAAAAATTATCTAATCAAAGTTTGTTTTTTTTTTATAACGATAACGTATATTATAGGTGGAAATTGTATATACAAACAAACTACAATTAATGTCCTTGTTGAACTTAAAACTTAATTTTTTTTTGAACTTCCAGATTTGTGTATTTTTGAGATATATATCTGTAATATACATATTTAACGATAACGTTTATTTTTGACTAGTATTGTTGTGATTCTATTACAATTGATTTAGAGAAGTTACACTTTGTTCAACACTTTACTTTGTCCACTAAAAAAGAAACAACTACAAAACGTCATGCACCATAAATGCCGATTAATGGGTGCTTGGATAACCCAAAAAAAAAAAAAATTGGCAAGATCAACGGTGTGCCTCTTAGTATTTTTTTTTAAAGTATTACTTTCCGTACCTCTCTATAGTAATAAATAATAATAATAAATAATAATAAATGTACAACCATCATTTCCACCCATAAATAATCATTATCAATTAAGCTCACCGCCTGATGCAGGTAAAGATTTGAGAGATGGGCCGGATGTCTATGATGTGAAACGCACTACATGCATATATACTACATAGACACACATATCAAAACATACCCGATAACTATGGTGATGGACTGAAACGTGAGGCATAGCGTGCCACCTGAAAGGAAGTGGGTCATAATAAACAACAGTGTGAAGAGAAAATCCAGCCCAATAAGGTGAAATTGCCAGCAGCAAGGGGGTCGGTCACAAGGCTTGTGTGTATGTGAATGATTGTAAAAGAGTGCAAATGACAGATTCGAGTCAGATTCGAGTCAGATTCGATTCAGATTCATTGCGATAACGTAGAATACACAGAGAGTGATATACTTTTGTAAAGCAACTTTTGTAAAGCGGCCGTTCAGGGAGTTGACGACCGTTTTTTTCTTTTTCTTTGTTTTTTTTTGATGGTTTCCCAAAAGGAACCAGAGTGTTGCCTGAGTTGGGCAGCCCCCCCTCATGCAGAAACTGTTTACATCTAATAAGCACGTCGACACGCGCTAAATCTGACAAAAACCCCCTTCAAGTAAAGAGTTATGCAGAGATGAAATTGCAGAAACGGCCAATGCATTTTCTTATAAAAGTGAATATAAATTCCTCGTTTTGCGGTTGCATTCCCTCTTGATGGAATTTTTGCTTTTCTTTGGATTACACACCGTACCGTACCTTACCTCACCAATAATAATGAAGTTCACATCCGCTGCTCTAATCGCCTCCTTGTGCTCCTTGGCTGCTGCCATCTCTGAAGCCCACCTATCTGGTTACAGACACCAAAACGGTTTGCTATGGACTGTCCAAATTCCAGGTTCTTTGGGCCCATGGACCGCTGTCACATTGGATGCTTCTAACCAAAACTCCAAGGGTGAATTCACCTTTGACTCCGTCAAGGTTGCCGTCAACGACAACGAACACTACGATGCCTCCGAGCAAGCTAACCTAGAAGCTGGTGCTTTGTCATACACCCACAATGGTGAGATCTCTGGCGAAGATGTCTTGTACGTTCACTTTTTGGGTACTCCAGTCAGCGGTAAGGAATTCAACCCATCTGCTGCTTTGACCTTCACCTACGCCGACGGTCAGTTGGCCAAGAGAGTGACTTTGGGCGGTGACGGTACCATCAACCAAGATGCCTCCTGGTACTCTTCTTACACTCCAAAGAGCAAGCGTTCAAAGACTTCCACCACTCAATCTGCCTCCGGTAAGGTTCTAACCTTCACTGTTGACCCAACCACCACTACCTCAGCAGCAGCTGCTGCCACTTCCACCTCTGAAATTGCATCCACTACCCCAGCTGCTGCTGCTGCCACTACTTCTACTCCAGAAGCTGCTGCCGCTCCAACCACTGCCACTGAAGCCCCAGCCCCAGCTACCACCTCTTCTGAAGTTGTTGTTTCTACTGTCGAACAAGTTTCTTCCGCTGCTGCTGCTGTTTCCTCTTCTTCTGTCCAAGTTTCTGCATATGAAGGTGCTGGTAACGCCATGGTTGCCTCTTCCTCCGCTTTGTTCGGTGCTTTGATGTTCTTCTTGTTGTAAAAGTGGTTCAGGTTAATTAATATTAATATTCCTCGATGTTTTAGCTCTAAAACACTGGTATTTATAGGGGTTTTTTAAATTACGGTTTTTTATATAGAGAATTTGTAGTAAAACAATAGATAATAGGCAGCACAGATTATAAAGATAAACCCATCCATACAATAGTAACAATAGTAACAATAAATGACACGGGAATACGAGGTTCGCTGAAAACGACAATAATAATACGGGCTTAAACAATATATGTCTCACCATGGACTATTGACTATTGGGTCATTATGGTTAGTGCTGGTGTAGGTAGCACTACTTGAGTAGGACACCTGTGTTGAGCCATGTGTCTCGAGAGCCATGCCGGATGGCATCTTGGAATGGCATCTTTTATTATGATCTTCATGGAAGCCCCTCAGACACAAATCAGACACAAATCAGACAATGACGAGTTGCAAGCTGTGCATTGACGGGTACTAATGAAGAGGCGAGGGTACTATATTATAGACACCAATGAACAGTGTAATCACCACAGAGGTTCCAGTTGTTGCTAGCACTGTTGTTCCAGGTTCAGGTCCAGGTTCAGGTTCATCAGCTGTTACTGTTACTTCAACAACTGCTTCTGTTCATGAAGGTGGTGTCAGTTCCTTGTTTGTTCCCCCAACTACTAGTTTGGGTTGTTTATTGATGTTCTTATATTTTTGTAGTAAGAAGCTAACATCTTTGTTAATTTTGAATGTTACTATGACTTATTAGAGCTATGTAGTTGATTTCAACTCATAGTATTTATTGATGATTATATTATATGTTTCCATTGTTTGTTACATGACTGTTTATTCTTATCCAATGTAGAAAAGAGTGAATGTTTAATTAACAAAACATTTTTATTCTCAAGAATTATAAAAGAAAATGCAAACTAATAAATAGAAACGTCATATAATTGTAGCAAACTATCAATCCTTCCCCACAAGCAGACCCGTGACCGAATCCAAGACCTTTCTTGTTTTTGTTTTCGGTTTCAACTTTTCCAGAGCATCCAACTCTGCTTGATAATCACGCTCATGGTCCTCAATCTCCTTCAAACCACTAATTAGGTCAACATCCTTAGCTTTTTTCCAAGCTGGTCGTTTTAGGACTTTCCAAATAATATATAAAGCTATATCAACAAAGATGGCTAGATAAGAGAACAAAAAGTTTTTAATGCTCCAGTTTCCCTTTAGAAAGACGGTATAACCACCAATCCAAACCATACAGAAAGCGGAAACAAAGCCAACAATAGCAGTGTAAGGCTGGAACCAACTGATGAAAGTGAAGTTTCGTCTATCGATTCCTTGGGCCTTAACAGCTCTGTAGAAGAATATGTAGGTCAAACACATAACCGAGAAATTTATCAATTGACAAGCGGTGATTAAGTTGATCAACCAGTTCAAGACGACAGCAGAGTTGTCACTCATCTGCAAGAATGCAATCATAGCCCAGCATAATGACAACAGGACTGCCAGAATTGGGACACCTGACTTGTTGCAGTATGAAAATATCTTTGGTGCTTTACCATCGAGAGCCAACCCATACAAACTTCTTGAAGAACAATAAGTATAGGCATTACCAGCACTGAACGCAGCAAGAATCAATGCACCATTCACAATGTGTGGAAGGACACGGATATTCAAGTTGTCCATTGCAATGACATATGGAGAAGCACCTGCACCAGGACGAGATTTGTCGATAGCAGCGGTCAATTGGACATCATCATAAGCAACCAAGACACCAACACAGATACAACCACCCAGAAATAGGAAAGTCAATCTATAAAAGATTTGTTTAAAAGCCCTGGGTAGAGTTTTTGTTTTTGGCATAACTGTTTCACCTGCAACCATTGACAAGTAATCTGGCCCAGCAATTGTATAAGAAGCCTGGATAACACAAGCGAGGAATGCTTGGAAATAACCTAATGAACCTTTCGACCAATATGTGTTGAAAGCACCTGGGTGATGCCAGTATCTGAAGCCGAATCTGTCATGTAATGGATTCCCACCCAACATGGTAATGAACGTGAAGATCATTAATCCAACAGCCAAGATGATTTTGCCAATGGCCAACCAGAATTCAGTTTCACCATACACCTTCACAGCAAAGATGGATATTAAGAAGTATAGAACAGTTTGTATGGCAATAGTAATACCCGGAGAGTAGTCGTCTCTCCAGTAATGGATGATGGTATTAACACCAACAATTTCGTAAGGGATCTGGACACACTCAAGAAACCAGAAATTCCAACCAGCCATGAATTCAAAAGCATCATCGCAGCATCTACCAGCCATTCTAATGAATGGGGAGTTTATAGGAAGATAACACACCATTTCAGCCGTGGAGACGGTTATGCACAGGATTGGAATACACCAAGTTGCAAACCCCAAAAGCAAGAAGGCAGGCCCAGCCTTGTGCAACCCACTACCAATAGCAACGAATAGTGCTGTACCAATGACGCCTGATATACCAATCAACTGCACATGTCTGTTTTTCAATCTTCTTTGAGTCTGGGGAACCAGAGTGGAGGCATCGCTAACGGAGAAGTTTTCAACATCAATGTGTTCTTCCTGCTTCTGTTTGATGAACTCGAGGTCAACGTTGGAGTTGTTGTCAAAGGCATCCACCTTGTTCACGTAAATGTTTTCTTCATCGTAGCTGTGTGCTGCTGAAGGAGGCAGAGGAACGAATGTATCTTTCAGGGTCTGCCAAACGGTCATCTTGCTATTCAGAAACCAAAAAACCTAAACTAACTATAAGACAAAGAAGAAGATAGCAATGATGAAACAGGGGTTATAGTTTAAAAGGTCCCTTTGTCTTTTAGAAGAGTTCCTTGTTAAAGTTTTCATTTGGAGAAGAAAACAAGGCTCGACTCAAGATCCGTCAAACAAGCCATCCAGATGATCACCTTTTTTTCTCCTTTCAAACGAGGAGAAAATTTTTGAAGATTTTTGCGGAGAATCTGAAATGACGTCATGATTTTTTAATTTTTAGTTTGTGTTACATAATTTATTACAAATCTATATAAGCAAAGACAAGAAGACAAGACAAGACAAGAAGACAAGAGAGATAACTCTACAGATTTCCTTCTTATTTTAAACTGTATTATTTATTTCAACGCCGTTATATAAAATATTTTCTTTCCTTCTTTCGTTTCTTCTTATATACAAGTGATGTATCCCAGATAATCTAACCTTTAAAATCAAACCAAACCAAGTAGTAGCCAATAAAATAAGTGTATCAAAATGTAGTAAATATGAGGAAGTAAAACCCTTCAAAACCAAAAAAAAAACAAAAAACAAACAAACAAACAAACACAACTCTCCCAAAAATGATGGAACCACACAAAACCTCAAAATAAATTGCAATGCTTGTCAAATTACAACATGAAATCAACAGCATCCAAGCCAGTACCAACCATTTCACTAGCCTTCCCTGATAGGATAGCACGTCTCTTTAGGGCTCTCACTGTTCTCTTGTTCTTGATATTTCTTCTCCCGATAGTAGGATCATATCTGACTGGGAATGTAGAGATATCTGTGAATGCCAAGTTGTGTTTTTCATCTAATCTGTATGGCAATTGGGACTTGATGTTAACAACAAGGGTTTCGGATTCAGATTCCGATGTACCTTCAGAAACCTCATCCTCCTCTTCAGAGTATTGGAAAAATTCTTCCAACTTGATGTTTGGGACTTTGAAATCATGGTAGGTTTCATTCAAAACTTGGACAGGAGTCTTGTGAACAGTGACAGAGATCGAGGAGGATTCTTCTAGCTTGTTGTTTTTGTTCTCATTAATAATCTTTCTAAAGTTCTCCTCAATAGATGTCAAATCATCATGGCTACTGAAATCATTGTTGGTGATTGTAGTGGATTCTTGAAACAAGTCATCGCCATTTTCACGAACGACATCATTCTTCAATTCCAAATGTCTCATAATGCTGTTATGCAAGTCATCCTTCATGTCCATGTATGACTTATCTTGGTTGAAGTTCATTGTAGCGGTTGGACTGACTGGGGTAGTTGGTGTTGTTGAGTATGGTGTAGTGGCTGTTGTTGAAATTTGGGAAGTTGTGAATAGGGATTGTTCCATAATGTCATCATCGCTGTTAAAAACGTTCTCATAATCGTCGTCGTCATTGTCATTATCATCATCATTATCAATATTAATGTTATATGTTGTGGAATCGAATTGGGATTCTATTTTTCTCTTCTTAAAACTAACATTGTTCCAGGTGTTTTCATCCTCATCAACAGTTGAGATTGATCTTAGGATTGGTTTTTGTTCTTGTAAAAGTTTAGCTTTGGTTGTTGGCTTAATGGTACGAGAAGACTTACGAATACCCATGATGATGAAACACACAAAACTTTGGAACAATTATATATATATATTTGGCAGTAGTATTAATTAAAATTAACACCTCTAACCTATGGTTCCAACCTAAGAAAATAAACCAAGGACTATTTACTCCTTCTTATAAATACTAAATTTTTTTTTCTAAAATTTTTTTTTTCACAAAAGAAATTCCTGCAGCATCCCGCATTAAGAAGAAAATTGTTGCCATAACCAAAAGCCGTTTAGGCCAATGAGAATCAGGGGAGAAGTAAGATTTATACGAGAAGAGTAAGAATATCTATTCCTAGTCGCCAGTGTTAGTTAAGAGTTGTATAGTGGATTTTATTGAGTAGTTTAGCAGTGAACTTCAGTATGTGTGGGTTTTCCAGCTATAGAATACATAGAATACATGCAATTCCAGTCGATTAATACCGATAATCCCTAGTTTGATCACAGCTTACAGCTATATTTCTCAAATATCCCGCCAAACAACATGTTTTTTTTTTTTTTTTTTTTTTCGTTGTCTGCCTAAAAGCGAAAGCGAGGGCCTGAGTTTTACACTTATGCTGTAACATGCAGAATACACATTAAGCTGCAGTAATATTTTGTGAAAAGGATAAATTGATGAATTAGGCAGGATCCAAGCGGCCATGTGTCAAGAAACAGGTGCTTTTAGCAATCAATCCACCAAAAAATAGGGTGCCTTGTTATTTTATTATATTATTATTTCAATTACAATACCCAATTAGGATCACGGGTGTGACAGGTGGTTTACGTTTCCCTTTTATTCATGTGTTGGATTTACAAGGGATGATGCTTGTTTCCGTTTTGTTTGTTGAAAGGTGTGGTGTCTTGTTTAGAAAGCAATGCGACAGACTTCTAGTGGTGTTGTGTGATGTGTGATCTTTAGTTTGGGTTGATTCTTAGATATCTTTCCCCCACCCCACCCCCTTCTCTTCAGGTTTCCTCTATATGTTCACTGATATCGAAGAACACCACAACTGAACCACAATCAATAGTATATTGCATACACATGAAACTACACCCCTATTAAAAATAATAGTTTCTATGCATTATGCATAGAAAGAAAAGAACACCCACCACCCCCATATTTCCACGTTTTACACTATTGTAAAAGAAGGTTAATGGTGTCTGGCAAGTGGCATAATCAAGTGGAGGTTTACGTAGGTGTATGCAACATGAAATTGGGTGTGATAATGATAAAGAGCAGGTTGAAGTTGTCAATGAAATTGATGTGCAAATTTACAGATATGTTAAGGTTAAAGTGGAGTACATGTGTCTTCTACGTACGTATACAGCCTCAACCTATCTAGCACGCAGTATGCTTTGGTTGCTGTTTTATACTGATCAAGTCATTGTATCTACGAATTTGATTTCAAACGTGATATTTGACCCATGATTTCATCAGGATGTATCCTCCGTCATCATCATCATGCTTTCTAAATCAAACCATATGCAACACTACTAATCCTGAGGGGATGTCCAACTAGACAACAACTCTGACGCAAACCATCAAACCTAATTCTGATTTCACATAAAGTTTAAAATCCCCAGAGTTATCTTACCCTAAAGTCAAAGGCCAACCTTAACTCAAAGCAGAACTTACATAATCAATTATTTCGTGCTCCAACCAAAATAATCAATGGTGTCCGGGTAAACTAAATATGGACAAATTAATATTTTTTTCTTCACGAACGAATTTTTTTCTTCCAACTCCAACAACAACAACAACAACATCTGAACAAGGAATTATTCATTTAGTTACCTTTGGTCAGTTTATGAATCCAGATATTTAGTTTTTGCTTCTAAATGGGTAAGTAATATTCACATATGATTTGTTTCTACAGAGATAAGAATTATGTTTTTGGGGTTTGTTTTCTTGCAGTGATTATTTGCATTTTACCAATTGTTCCGACTGAATATCAACATGTCGACAATTGCATCTCGTTAAGTTTCAGCCTTGTATGAGCTCTTAAAAGATGACAGACTTTGAATATCTTGTCTTGTTTTGTGAAACATGGATTGTTTTTGTATTGGGGGATATAGTGACTAACATTCGATTCGATTCATAGTGAGTTCGTTGTCTTGATATTTTATTTTGGCTCTGATGTTGTTCTTCTTTTTATATGAGAGTTTTGAGTGTGTATGTTTTCCTGATGAATCATGTCGACCGGGCGGACATATCCCTTAATTCACCACTAGTCAGACTAGTAGTCGCGTCCTAGTGTACAAAATTGGGCGTTGGTGGACAAGGTTGATGATAGGTCGTTTTAAACTGATTGTTTTCATATGTTACATCTCAATTCTTTTGCAAAGGGATAGGAACCAGGGTTGATGGTTAATATTTAAAGAGTGTTTCTAACTAAAGGGTTTTAATAGGAAATAGGGTATGTTTTGTTGAATAACAAACTAGAGAGATGAGATGCAGATTTCATGATGATTTTTATATTCACACTGTCTTAAGACGTTGTCTTGTGATTACTAAACCAAAAAAACTGATTTAATGACTCTGATGAATCTGTTTAAAGGAATCTTTTGTGTTGACGAGAGAGATATTTTGAACAAGTAGCTAACCAGTTTATCTAGGAAATTGTGATTTTGACTTATATCCTTTTTTTTTGTATATAGATTAACCAATTAAATGCATAGCAGCAGCAGCAGCAGCACAGCATCTCTTCTTCTTTGAATAGTAGCTTTATTCGTGCCTCATCTCTTGGTTTACTCTGCTTGCTTTCACTGAGGCATTGAGCATTGAGAAGCTTAAATCAGCAACTGGCGTAGCAGCGTAGCGTTGTGAGTAATTTTTTTTGATCAAGACAAGAAAAAAATCTAAAAATTAGACAAACTGTTAAAAGAAGAAGCAGCAACGCCAGACACTCAGGTTCCTATCCACCACGAGAAGATGAATATAGGCAAATACAGACGTCTTTTAGTGCTGGTGTTTTCGATAGTGCTAGTTGTTTCACTTTTAAATAGCTTTGCAAGCAACAGCATATTTGTCCGAAAAGACGCCAACGGTGAGACAATTATACCACTCGGTGCAGACTTGGAACTGGCAAAGGACAATAACCAGATCAAGTCATGTTTATTAAACAAGAAATACAACAAGAAGTTTCAGCAATTTTACACGAAACTATTCACGCTTTTCGGCGAGCAAGAGACAACGATCCCATTCATAACGCTCGACTCAAAGGCTATGGACCGTGATCCAAACTTTAACTGGAACTTTCATGTATTGCTGAAACACATCACAATGTCCACAGAAAAAGTGCTGTCTCTGAAAGCTTTGCACGAGAAGATTTTCGACTCTCTGCCTTCCAAGTTCACGAAGGGCCTGTACCAAGGATCTGGTTATGTTTTCATTGGCGGTGGACAATTCAGCTGGCTATCTTTACTGTCGATCAAGTCTTTGAGAGCTTATGGCTCAAGCTTACCAGTGGAGCTGATTATCCCAACCAGAGAGGAATATGAGGAAGAGCTGTGTGAAATCACTTTGCCACAGTTGAACAGCAAATGTATTTTGATGTATGACGTTTTGGGCGAGGAGATTATGGAGAATATGGAGATCAAAGGGTATCAATACAAGTCACTAGCATTGATTATTTCTTCGTTCGATAATGTCATGTTGATGGATAGTGACAATATCGTTGTTAGAAACCCAGATGAATTCTTCACTAAAAACCCATACAGAGACAGTGGGATGGTTATCTGGCCAGATTACTGGTTAAGAACCACATCCCCATACTTTTATGACATTGCAAACATCACTATTAAGAACAATAGGGTCAGGAAGGGTAAGTTCCTGCTGGACACACCTGTGATTGATGTTGAGGATATCGATACTGTTCCTTTGCATGATTTCCAAGGTGCAATTCCCGACTTGTCGAGTGAAAGTGGTCAATTGATGCTGAGAAAAACTGATCACTTGAAAACCATGTTGATGTCATTGTTTTATAATCTCTATGGACCAAAGTTTTTCTACAAGCTGTTGTCACAGGGCCAAAGTGGTGAGGGTGATAAGGACACATTTATCGCGGCAGCTGTCAAGAGCAATGAAACGTTTTATCAAGTCAAGTCTACAATCAAGTCTTTTGGCTGGTTTGAGGATGGTAATTTCAATGGTGTGTGCATGGGCCAAAGAAACCCAATACAAGATTACAACTACTTTGAAGAGTTCAAAAACAGTGGCAAGTCGTTTCAGAATGACATTAAAGATTACAACGAGGAGAGCGCAGAGGTGTTCACCATCCATGCCAACTATCCAAAGTTGAACCCATACAAGCTGTGGAAGGGGAAGAACCTGTTCAACAGTAAGGGCGAAGAGGTGAGATTATACTCTGACATTTCCAGTTTCTTACCTGGTGGCACGGATTTTGAAAAATTCCAGTACACAACGATGTCTGAGCTGTTATGCGATGAGGCAACCCGAATCAACCTCAAGTATTTCCAAGATAAAGATATGAGCAAGGTTTGCAAGTTCATTAAAGGTCATATCAGTTTCTTGGAAAAGAACCCACCTCCAAACTAGACTCATTAATCAAAATGGACAATACTAAGTAATATGTGAAATGCGGGTTGATAAGAGTGATACGACGCCAGACAGGGGTAATGGTAATGGTAATGATGGTCATCATTGACTATGATTGCTGTGTCTGAAAGCTCCTTGGTAACCTCAATTCCCCTTTTGTTGATGTGGTGTCTATATCCTCGTCATGCTCTTGTCATGTTGATAGGTAATTTGTTTCTGTGCATCACAATACATCATGAGCTTCCTGAAAG
>JAJLVY010000298.1:0-12218 GCA_030570475.1 Liangdongia dendrica
CTGTTTTTGCAGATCGTGTTGATCGAGATTCATTGTAATTGTTCTTACTACTTATGAACCGTTTGAATAAATAAATCGTATAAATGATAACATAACTATATATATATATATATATAGTTATAACAACTCAGCTTGAGCAACTGCATTGTGTCATAGAGTCCTCACTCTCGATCCACTTCTTCTCCAATTGTGAGAGCTCTTTGCCCCATTTGGAACTGTCGTATGGGTTTGCGCTCATTTTGAGAAGTTTCTCTAAATATGACAAATCAGTGCATTTTGACTCCTTGGTGTGTTGAATAACCTGTTCAAGCACAGTGTTTGTAGGGATGAATAGCGGGTTTGCCTGTAATGCGATGGCGAAGCGTTCTGAGATGTCTGCATAGTCCTGTGTGAGTCTAGCTCTGTAATTAATGAGCCACTCTGTCACTGAAGTGGTTAGTTTTGTGGTTAGTTCTCTGTCTGGGTAGTCTTGAGGGTCTTTGATGATGCTCCAGAGGTGTTTGGAAAAGAATATGTCGATGGAGGAGATGCTGCTTGATTGGAGTTTGGCAAAGAATGGGTTGTATTGTGCCTTTGTCATGATGAGGATTTCCAGGAGGCCATAGATCAAATCGTCATCTCCTGGCTGACGTGACTTGAGCCCCAAGCGGTTTCTAAACAGTTGGGTGTATTGGGCTTCAAATGTGTTTTGGTATTCATAAAACATTAGTTTTAAAAACTTTTCAGGTGCCTCCTTCTCTTCGAAATCGAACAACCCCTGTGCAAGATCGTTTAGGTTCCACCAAATGATGGATGGCTGGTTATCGAATGAGTATCTTTTCGTGTAATCGTCATGGTTTGGTGTAAAGTCTGGCTCGAGCTTGTTTAGGAAACTGAATGGGCCAAAGTCCATAGAGTATCCAAAGACTGAAGTGTTGTCAGTGTTCAGCACGCCATTCGTGAACCCGTACACTTGCCAGTACGCAACTGTTTTCGCATTCAGTGCTGCTATTGCAAAGAGCATACGCTGGTAGACTGAGGATGGCTTGAATGGGTGCAGATCCACAATGATTTCTTCACTGTCAAAGTATTTTGCCTTGATCTCCGGGATGAGCTGGAGTTCGTTGATGACATAGTCAGCCAGTTTGAACCAGCCATCCTTGTCCTTTCTCCATCTAAAGAGGTCGAAAGAGCCTATGCGTATCCAGTTTGGAGCGAATCTGCACACAACAGCGCACTCTTCAGCAGCCTCTCTCTGTGCAAATGTTCCAGGCAGGTATGAAATGCTGAGTGCTCTAGTTGACGGGATCCCGATGGCATTGAGTGCCTCGCTGATGATGAACTCTCTGATGCTGGACCTGAGCACGGCTTTCCCATCAGCAAAACGTGAAAAGGCTGTCTTTCCAGCACCCTTGAGCTGCAGCTCCTGCCTGTGGCCATGGACGTCCTTGATATCAAACAGGTTCACTACACGGCCGTCGCCCAGCTGTCCTGCAAACTGGCCAAACTGCCATCCGGCGTACGCCTGCGCATAGGGAAACACCTTTTCTTGCTCACTGTAATGAACTATTTCGCCAGAGGTGATGCGCTGGAGGTATGTGTCTGGCACGAGGCCGAGGTCGCGGAGGGCGTTGCGGGAGAAGAGGAGGTGCTTGTGGTGGGTGCGCTGCTGTGGGTATGTGAACTGGTAGAAGCCAGACTTGAGTGGTCTGGGGGTGTGGAAGGGGAGCTGGGGGGAGGGTATGTGTGAGATGGCGAGTGCTATTGATGGGATGTCTGGTTCTGAGGGCAGCGATGCGATGAACTGGGAGGACTTGTGGATGGTCTTGAGGGAGGACATGTGGGTGTGTTGTGTTGTGTGTTGTGTTGTAGATATTGGTTTAGTTTAGCAGTTCAGATATTGGTATTGTTCAGTATTAAGTGATTAAGTGATTACGTTATACAGCTATACTACTTGGCTGTACTTGGCTGTACTTGTACTTGGCTGTACTTGTACTTGGCTGTACTGCACTACAAGATTAAGTAGGACGAGTCTAGTCTACTTGGTCTACTCCACTTCTACTCCACTCTCAGTCTCAGTCTCAGTATCTATTCATTCACTCAGCTCTGGGTATTTCAAGTATTCTCAAGGCATTCTGACGGTTAAAGAGAGATGCTAAGCCTCTGAAAAGCCCTTCGAAAAGCCCTTCGAAAGCCCTTCCGAGTCGCAAAAAGAGGATAATGCTATAGGACCACTCTAGAACAACAACAGCAGTAGCAGTAGCATCGTATAGACCCACCCATTACTTCATCGCTTCTTCATCGCTTCTTCATCGCTTCATCTCAGCCGTACAAGTCACAAGACCACCGGTTCTTTGCCTTGAAAGTTGAAATGCACATTCTGGCACAGGAAAAAAGACTGCTCTGTAGAGTGTGGGATGCTACACCAGCACTGCTACACTGCTACACCGCTACACTGCTCCAACAGCCGTACTATTCCCCCCCCCCTCCCAGCGCCTCTGCTGCATTTAATACCGCGTTTTCGTGTTTGTTTTGATTTTTTAAGCGAATTTCACCCACTAGAAAATTATAAAAACTGACAAAATTCCATCTTTTTGTTGACGACTTTTACTGTTTTCCAGCTATTCCTAGTTATTCCTAGTTATTCCCAATAATGAGTTTGTTTGATTCCATCAAGAGTGCTGTCTCCAAGTCCACCAACAGCGACGACCTAGTCAAGAAGGCTGAAGGCTTGATTGGCGATGATAACTTGTCCCAGATCAAGAACAAGGTTGGCGAAGCCAACTTCACCAAGGGTGAGACCCTATTGAAGACCCAGTTGGCCTCCCAACTAGGTCAATCCTCCTCTTCCTCTGCCTCTGCCTCTGCCTCTGGTGAACAAAAGCCAGCTGAGCAAAAGACTGAAGAACAAAAGCCAGCTGAGAAAAAGAACTAGAGTGTCTTGTCTTTCTTTGTTTTAATATAGAATAATATAGAATCGATGTTGTGATATCCTTTGAACTTGTCTGTAGTGTAACACACTGTGTATTTGACTAACTAAAGATATGGATATATACTATGGATATACTATGGATATACTATGGATACATCTCCTCAGACAGAATCCCGAAGTTGACACTCCAGAGCAGCATCAGCATGTCCACGCACAGAAACACCCAGGTGATAGAGGTCAACTGCTCGTTGTGGACAAGCTCGCTGGGCTTGTAGTGGAGCACTAAACCGCACACAAGCAAGAGCACTCACCAGGCAGAGCGACCCCCCCCCCACCACAGACTCGAAGTAGTTAATCAACGGTATTATTACCATACCAAATCCTCGAGAAACATCGAAAAAGAAGTGGAGAAAAAGAGTATTGTAGCATATATCCACCACTATAGTCACTCCGTTACACTGCCAGCACTATATCCAGTGACTGCTACCTCTAGATAATGATAATCATACATTTAATTGTATTGCTAATCGCAAAAACAGGGTAAGAACCACTGATTATAGATAGATAAAACAAATCAACTTCAACTCAACCAGAATGAATACAACAACAAGGACAACAAGGACAACAACAACAACAACAACAATGAGTCAGAACAGCAAGAAGAAGCTGCTGCTAATGGTATATCATTTATGAAAAAAAAACATGTTCTTTGAGTTGTATGTCTAACACGAATTTTTTTTTTTTTAAGGGCCGTGGTGGGTCTGGTAAATCGTCAATGAGAAGCATCATCTTTTCAAACTACTCTGCCTTCGACACAAGGCGGCTGGGCGCAACCATCGATGTGGAGCACTCCCACCTGCGCTTCCTGGGAAACATGACCCTGAACCTCTGGGACTGCGGTGGCCAGGACGTGTTTATGGAAAACTACTTTACAAACCAGAAGGACCACATCTTCAAGATGGTTGAGGTGCTCATCCACGTCTTTGACGTTGAGAGCAAAGAAGTCGGCAAGGACATTGAGGTGTTTGTCAAATCCCTCGAGCAGCTCAGACAGTTTAGCCCTAACGCCAAGATCTTTGTCCTGCTCCACAAGATGGACCTCGTGCAGCTCGACAAGCGCCAGGAGCTCTTTAGACTCATGATGCAGAGGCTCCAGCAGGCGTCTGACCCGTATAGGTTCCAGCTCACAGGGTTTGCAACGTCCATTTGGGATGAGAGTTTGTACAAGGCGTGGAGTTCTATCGTGTGCTCGCTGATCCCAAACATGTCGCAATACGAGCGCAATCTATCCAATTTCCAGCAGATATTGGAGGCACAGGAGATTATACTCTTTGAAAAGACAACATTCTTGGTGATTTGCTCCTCAAACTCAGGAAGCTTTAACAATACTAGTAATACCAGTAATACTAGTAGTAATAACACTATTGAGAATGGTAGCAAACTCGATCCAAAGAGATTTGAGAAAATATCAAATATAATGAAAAACTTTAAACAGAGCTCGACAAAACTAAAGAGTCAGTTCAAGCAGCTCAACTTGAATGATAATTTGTTTATTTGCGAATTGAGCTCGAATTTAATGATGTTTGTCGTGATGCCATTGGGAACTGAAAGCAATGCAGGCTTGATTCAAGAAAATATCAAACATGCTAGAAAACATTTTCAATGATGGATAGTGGTGGCATAATTACATACATAGAGAGAGACAGATATATAAATAAATAGAGGTAATGATAGCAATATAATAATATTCATATTATAATTAGTTTTATTCTACAAGGAATTAATCCACATACAACTCTTTTATATTATATTAGCACTGAATATAATATGAATTGAGATGACCTGAGTCTATCTTGTCACAATAATACCATTAAACTTATGAATTCATTGCAATAATCAAGTTTGGCTGGAATTTTTCCAAATTTCACATCTCTAAAGTTCAATTAGTGCATTTATTGTTGGTCTATTGTATAGCTTAAAACTCGTGAAAAACTTAATATTGCCCAATTGGCTTTTTTTGAGGGTTTTTCTTTGGTATACAACAAAGAATATATTAAATTATGGATCTAGCCAATATTTCAATAGTGGTTCTTCTTTTCTTATACTTTTTTTTTATCTTATGTATGCTTAACTGCACCATCACTAAATCTATTATGCAAGTGCGACATTCAGATATTTGATATTTACAAAAAAAAAAAAGAAACAGTCTTACTACACTTCACAGTTGAATGTCAGCTCTTTATCTTTATCCTTCAATACGATTATTTTATTACTATTATTTTCACAGACCCCTCCACGAAATGCTCCACTTTCAGTAGTTTTTAATACCACGGCTAAACATTTTATTTTGATCCCCTCTTGGAATAGTTGAAAAGCTTATAAAAACATAAAAATACCAAAATACCCAAAACCAAAGACATATCTTCCTTATTACTATCCCAAATCAAATATGTTATTCAATAAAAAAGAGTTTAAAAAGTTTACAGACTTTAAAGTCGAGCATCGATCTGGAGTAGTGTTGCTGCAGATCAATAAACCTCAAGTCATCAATAGTTTTGAAGAAAGGTGAGTTTAGTTTCAAACACACCATCAAGCTCCCTTTTCTAACAAATTACAGAACCTGGATACAATACTCCAAAATATTGCAAAAACTAAACCAATTGGAAAACGTTTCAGCAATAATACTCTGTGGTGTTGGTCCTCACTTTTGTTCAGGCATTGATGTAAAGAGTTTACAGAAATCAAGCGCAACAACAAAGTTCATCACAGACTTCCAAACTTGTATCAAGACCCCACTAGATATCTACATCCCAGTCATATCCATCTCCCATGGCTACTCATTTGGACTGGCCCTAGACATCGTCTCCGCAACAACAGTGAGACTAGCCACAAAAGATACAAAGTTCTCCATCAAGGAAATCGATGTGGGGATAATTGCCGATATTGGGTCTCTGCAAAGACTGCCTTCGCTCGTGAACAACGTATCAAAGTTGAATGAGCTGGCATTGACGGGTGAGGTCTTTACAGGAAGTGAGGCTAAAGAGTTGGGGCTCGTTTCTCAGGTGTTTGAAAACAAGGATGAGGCACTAAAGTATGCGTGGGCACTAGGTGGTAGGATTAAGAACAAGTACCAGCCTGCAGTTAGGGGCACGAAGAAGCATATAGAGCTCATGACTACGAATACACAGATGGCACAGCAGGGGTTGGTGCAGGTGGCAATTGATAATTCGGAACTGATGAATGATCCAGAGTATCTCAAGTACATCTCTAAAATACTAAGAAGAAAAAGGGCAAAATTATAAAAATAAAAGTCACTAGCCATAGTTTTCTGTGTGTAGCTTAAACTTCTCGAACATCTATCTCCTCCAACTTTAGGCTGGTAGAAAAGACACAGCATTACATTACCACACTATACTATTACTACCGGTCGAATAGTTCAGTAGAAGCATATTTCTACTTCAAATAATCGCAAAAACAAGCTGAAACTCAGCTTTATAGACCAAATACACCCAATTGTTCCAATAATCCCATCAAAACAAACGCAATCCTCCATTCTTCACACTTAAAACACCATTCAATCCAAGCTCATCGCACAGATACGCATCCCAACACCGCATCAGCACTAAAAAAATATAACATAACATCAACACATACTGAGAGAGAGTTATTTTGGACTGACAAGGTGATGCTCAAGAGGCTTTGGCGAGCTATAAACAACAACAACACGAGAAACAGTATGTCCACTTCCAAGAACACTGCACCACCACCAGTCAAGCTTGAGCAGCTGAGATCCGCTAATGGGTTCAAGGCCAAGAAGCAGCACACCGACGAGCAGGCCATGAACGACACCGACGTCCAGTACGTTGTTGAAGGTACCCTGCGCAAGGTCGTGCCATACTTTTACACATACATGACCTACTGCAAGCTGAGATGGAGGGACAGGACCCTGATTGACATATTCTCCAACGAGTTTAGAGATCGCGAGGAGGCGTACTACAGAAAGGCTATTGAGTCCGGCCAGGTTTTGTTGAATGGCAAGACGGCCACCATTGATACCATGGTGCGCAATGGTGATTTGATACAACACACTATACATAGACACGAGCCACCAGTCTCATCCAGACCCATCAAGATCGTGAAGGAGGTTGACGATTTGGTTGTCATTGACAAGCCGGCTGGGATGCCTGTGCATCCAACGGGCAGATACAGATTCAACACCATAACGAAGATCCTGCAACTTGAAAAAGATATGGAGGTGCACCCATGCAACAGACTAGATAGATTGACTAGTGGGTTAATGTTTTTGGCTAGAACCCCCAAAACTGCAGAAAAGTTTACAGATCAGATCAAGGCCCGTGAAGTTAGAAAAGAGTATGTTGCTAGAGTCATTGGTAATTTCCCCTATGAGGTGACTGTGGAGGAGCCATTGGCAACTGCTGATCCAAGACTTGGGTTGAACATTGTTGACAAAGATGGCAAAGCTGCAAAAACAGTGTTCCAAAAGATTAGTTATGATGGGCAAACCAGTATCGTCAAAGCCATGCCATTGACTGGTCGAACACATCAAATCAGAGTGCATTTACAATACATTGGCTACCCAATTGCCAATGACCCAATATATTCCAATGTTTCAGTGTGGGGTCCAAACTTGGGCAAGAATGGTGAGTGTGATTTAGAACAAGTCAAGGTTAGACTACACGAGATTGGCAAGACCAAGCCAGCATCCAGTTGGTTTTATCCAGATTCTAAAGGTGAATTACTGCTGGGTAAACAGTGTGACGTTTGTGAAACCGAACTATACTCTGACCCAGGCCCAAACGATTTAGATTTGTGGTTGCATGCATACAAGTACTACTCCACCGGCTCAGAAACAGTTGAGCCATGGAGTTACCAAACAGAGTTCCCAGAGTGGGCACTGGAACCACACAAGAAGTACATGGAGCTGGCGATCGAAGAGGCCAACAAGTGTGGTGAAACCACCACTGCGTTTGGTGTTGGTGCGGTGCTGGTCAAAGATGGCGAGGTGCTGGAGACTGGGTATTCAAGGGAGTTGCCAGGAAACACACACGCGGAGCAGTGTGCACTGCAAAAGTACTTTGAGAAGCATGGGGTTGAAGATGTTCCGGAAGGCACTGTGATTTACACCACCATGGAGCCGTGCTCAGAGAGACTCAGTGGGAACCTGCCTTGTGTCGACAGAATCCTGAAGACATGTATAAAGAGCTGCTTTGTTGGTGTTTTGGAACCAGATACGTTTGTCAAGAACAATATTGGATTGAAAAAGCTGACGGTAAAGGACGTCAACTACATACAAATTCCAGGATATGAAGAGGCATGCTTGAAGGCTGCATTCAAGGGCCACCCAGGGCACTAACTAACACAATACATCTTTATTTTTGGTCCGTACATACTGTAGTAGATTATTGAAAGTTAAAGTAAATAGGCAAAAAAAAGGAAAAGGACAACAAGGACAAGGACATGGCAGGGCGTCCATGAAACGAGAGCAATCTCCATTGGGTTGAACAGCCAAAAAATTGATCAGATATCCTATAAAGAAAAATTTCCCCAACAGAGTCTCTTGAATAAAATAACCATTTATTCTTTAACTCCAACAATGCGCCGGCCCGGAGTCGAACCGGGGGCTCAAAGATGGCAACTTTGAATTTTACCGCTAAACCACCGGCGCATATTTCTTGAAAACCGGAACCGGAAAAACGAGGCGATTCGGCGGATTTGTCCAAACGTGGCCCGAACCAAAAATGGTTATGGAAAACTGGTAACGTCCAAGTTGTTGAATTGAATTGAATTAATTTTATTTTATATCAACATCTTGGTCTCGCAAAGTGTGGAGTTTTATAAGCAATCTATTTGATATGTCCAAGAGACGTGGCCAACCAATCATCACCTCCAAAGAGGACGGCTCTTTCCGTGAGGCCTTGAAGCTCTACGAAGCCAAACAATACAAAAAGGCGCTCAAGCTAGTTGATGCCATTTTGAAGAAGAACTCCAACTACGGTGATGGCTATGCCTTGAAGGCGTTGTGTTTGTACTTCACTGACAACAAGGACGAATCGGAGGCATACGTCACTAAGGCCTTGAACAAGGCACCAAACTCACCAATTGTCAACCACATTTTGGGTATCTTGAGAAGAAACCAATGCGACTATGCGGACGCTGCGATCAAGTTCAAGGCTGCACTGGACAATGGGTCTACCAACAAGCAGATATGGAGAGATTTGGGTACCATGTATTCCCAAAACCGTGAATACAAGAGCTTGATCCATGCCAGAGGTCAATACTTGGAGGACTTTTTGGGCTTTAGAGCCAATTGGACTGCGTTGGCTATTGCCCACCACTTGAACGGGGACTATCCTGCTGCTGAAAAGGTGCTTATCAAGTTTGAAGAATTGGCAAAGGGTAAATTGGGCGATGCTGAGATGTGTGAACACTCTGAGTTGTTGCTATACAAGAATGAATTGGTTGCTAAACAAGACACTGAACGTGCATTGAAGGAGCTGGATGAGTTGGAAGTGTGCTATGACAATGCCGCAGCTTTGGAATTGCGTGCCAAGTACTTGATGAAACTAGGCAGGGCCCAAGAAGCTTCCAAGGTGTACCGTCAATTGTTGAAGAGAAACCCAGATGACATCAAGTACTACACTTTGCTTGAGGCCTCTTTGGGCACTTTGACCAAGTCCCCAAGATACAGAGCCCAGCTATACGCCAAACTAGCCAAGTTTTACCCAAAGTCTGATCCACCAAAGTTTTTGCCATTGACCTTTTTGAGCGGCGATGACTTTAAGCAAAGGGCAACCGAGTACGTTGTCAGCCAGTTGAAGAGAGGCGTCCCAGCTACATTCGTCAACGTGAAGCCATTGTACAAGGATGCATCCAAGGCCAAGATTTTGGAGGAGATTGTCTTGCAGTTCTACCCTGAGTCATCCCAAGTTTCCCCAGTGTGCTGGGTCTGGACTGCCTATTTCTTGGCCCAACACTATTTGCACTTGAAGCAGTTGGACAAGGCTAGAGAGTACATTGAGGCTGCTGTCGAGCACACACCAACTTTGGTGGAGTTGTACATTTTAAAGGCTAGAGTTTACAAGCACATGAACGAGTTGACAAAAGCTAGCGAGATTATGAATGAGGGCCGTTTGCTAGACTTGCAAGATCGTTTCATCAACTCGAAGGCTGCCAAGTACTATTTCAGAGCCAACAATGTTGATGATGCTGTCAAGACTGTTTCGTTGTTTACCAGAAACGACAATGCAGCCAATGGTGTCAAGGACTTGCACAGCATGCAATGCAACTGGTTTATCACGGAGAGTGCCGAAGCCTACTACAGACTGTACCTAGAAGCTCTGCAAAAGGGCAAAGAAGACGACGCACACAGATACTTGGGCCTGTCCCTCAAGAGATTCAACGGTATTGTCAAAGTTTTTGACGAGTACTACAATGACCAGCTGGACTTCCACTCTTTCTGTATGAGAAAGGGTACTGCTAGAGCCTACATGGACATGGTTAGCTGGGAAGACAAGATCTACAGTACGCCAATCTGCTGTCGTGCCGTTGAGGGAGCCTCAAAGATTTACTTCAAGTTGCATGATGACAAGGTCAAGGCAGCAGCAGCAGCAGCAGCAGCAGCATCATCATCTCAGGGCAAGGAGGAGGAAGAGGTCCCTGTGGTTATTAAAAAGTTGGATAAGAAGGCCAAGAAGGAGCATGCGGCTAAGAACAAGGCGTTGGAGACTGAGAGAACGAATGCGTTGGCGTACGTTGACGACAAGGATGTTTTCGGGGAGAAGTTGGTTGACTCTGCCACTCCGTTGGAAGACTTCAACAAGATCTACTTTAAGCATTTGTTTGAACAAGGATCCGATAAGCTCATCACCAATGATTTGCAGTACCAAGTCCAATTCAGATTGAACAAGATTGCTTTGGCTGTGGGTGCGTTGGCCAAGTTGAAGAAGCTGACGAATGATCGCTATCCATACATCCCAGCGTACGTTTTGAACCTCAAGTACAATACTGAAAAGGGTATTTCCAAGGTTTTGGCTGACAGGGGTATTGAGAAGAACTTTACTGTTGATTTCACCAAGCCAGGCGAGTTTATTGATGCACACACCAACAAGTTGGATTACGATTCGCTACTTGGTTTGATCAAGGTTTTGGACTTGCAATTGGAAAGTGTCGATAACGAAGCCATCAAGGCCAAGGTTGTTGCAGCAGCCAAGGAGCTGGAGCCATACAAAGAAGCTGAGATTGTGCGTTTGATTTGATTCGATTTTGTATAAATAGAAACAAGTCAGTAGTCAGGAATTGATCCAGCCATCAACTTGTGTAGCTGCAACGTTTTGCGCCAGGCGTAGCCCCTGCTTGCCCATTGGGAAGTAACTCACGGTGTAGCAGACACATGCCACCACCTGGACGACACACGCAATGAGTGCCAGCAGCGAGCTCTTGAGCACCAGGCTGGAGAAGAGCGAGGCAAGGATGGCACCCACAAAGCTCAGGGTGAACCAGAGTCTCGACGAGGACATGAGGTGCTTCAAGTAGACGCCAAACCCTTGCAAGGCCCCAAAGCTGAGCACAAAGAGGATGGACCCGAGCGACCAGAGGATGGCAAACTTTCGAGGCTTCGTCACGAGCACTGGGAGCAGCAGGAAGGACACGATCCAGCAGGAGAGGGCGCCTGCCATGGCGATCACAAAGATGAGGATGCGCTCCCACTTGGAGAAGCTGAGCATGGAGTCCCAGGACACCTCCACCTGCGCAGGGTTCACACCATCACCAGCACCATTACCAGCTTCCAGGTCCTCCTCGTCTTGTGGCAACTGGACAGCATCGCCTCCAAAAGGGTTGATTCTGTTCAGAAACGAGCGGGAAGAGCGCTGCTGGGCAGCCACCTCCTCGTCCTCGTCCGCCAGCGTCACGTAGCGGGTGTTTCTGGTTCCAAACAGGTTCATAAAGGCCATTTTCCGTGGTTTGGGTTCTGCTGTTATGGTTTGGCCTTGCTGAAGTGTCGTTACCGGTGATCAAGCTGGCTCCGTTTTCACTTGAGAAGTGAACACCAACAACCACGAGAAACAGAACGTTGAACGTGAACAGAAACCGGTTGAAAACACACCTCAACGCGATGGATTACCTCAATCTGAAGGGCGTAGGCGACTCTGCGATCGAAGAGAACGAGCTGCTGGACTTTTCCTCGCTCGAAAACACGAGCCTGAGCAGTTTCCTGGTGCCCCCACATGATGAAGAGCACCACCACCAACAACAACATCAACATCAACATCAACATCAACATCAACAG
>JAJLVY010000299.1:0-12212 GCA_030570475.1 Liangdongia dendrica
AATAATAATAATAATAATAATAATAATAATAATAATAATAATAATAATAATAATAGTAAAAGTGAATCAGTGAATCAGTGAATAATACTCGAGACCCTGTCAGAGACCCTGCCCAGAGACCCTGTTAGACGTCCTGCCAGACCCCTGCCAGACCCCTGCCAGACCCTCTGTCATGCAGCCCCAAGCAACAGCATCAAGCACAGCTCAAACACTGCAGGGCTGTCGAGTTGGTCCCATTTGGTATAAAAGTTGGTGCGAATGCCCATTTGTGGGTGCTAAGGCATTTTTAAAAAGAATAATATTGTAACAACAAAACACATTCAAGATGGTGAGCTTTCTAAACATTGCAGCCTCTGCTGCGCTAGGGATGGCCTCACTGGCCTCTGCCGAAACACACGTCTTTAACTGGACCACTGGCTGGGGGTCCGCCAACCTGGATGGGAACTTTGAGAGACCAGTCATCACCTGTAACGGTGAGTTCCCATGGCCAGATATCAGAATCAAAAAGGGCGACACTGTCAACATTTACTTGACCAACGGGTTCGATGATAGAAACACTTCTTTGCACGTCCACGGTATGTTCCAGCACGGTTCCAACCAGATGGATGGCCCTGAGATGGTTACCCAGTGCCCAATCGGGCCTAACCAAACCTTTTTGTACAACTTTACCGTTGACGACCAGTTTGGTTCCTTCTGGTACCACTCCCACTCCCAGTCCCAGTACATGGATGGTATGAGAGGTTTGTTCATCATTGATGATGACGACTACCCATACAAGCAGGGTGAAGACTATGACGAAGAAGTTGTCTTGTCCCTGACCGAATGGTACCACGACACCACTGATGTCCTATTGCCAAAGTTCTTGTCCGTCTACAACCCAACTGGTGCTGAGCCAATCCCTAAAAACTTTTTGATGAACAACACTAGAAACTTGACTTGGAACGTGAAGCCAGACACCACTTACATGGTTAGATTGATCAACATTGGTGGTTTCACTTCTTACTATGTCTTCTTTGAGGACCACGACATTGAAGTTATCGAAGTTGACGGTGTCCCAGTCGAAAAGAACACAACCAACTTGCTGTACATCACTGTTGCCCAGCGTTACACCTTTTTGCTAACGACTAAGTCTGACACCTCCAAGAACTATGCCATTATGCAATTGTGTGACTTGGATATGTTGGATACCCAACCAGATGATCTAGTTGTCAACTCCACCAACTACTTGGTTTACAACTCGAACGCTGACTTGCCTGAACAAGCTTATGTCGACTCCATTGACGACGATGCCTACTTGGATGACTACTTCTTGACTCCAGTTGACAAGGTTGAGCTGCTTGACGAACCTGACCAAGTTATCTCTATTGACGTTGTCATGGACAACTTAAAGGATGGTATCAACTATGCCTTCTTCAACAACTTGACCTACACTAAACCAAAGGTCCCAACGCTGGTGACTGCGCTAAGTGCTGGTAACTTGTCCACCAACGAAGCCATTTACGGCTCCAACACCCACGCCTTTGTCCTACAAAAGGATGAAGTTATCCAGATTGTCGTGAACAACAACGATACCGGTAAGCATCCATTCCACTTGCACGGCCACACCTTCCAATTGATCGAGAGACACGAAGCCATTCCTGAAACCGAGAGCCCAGTGCCATGGGACTCTGAGACCATGAACGACTTCCCAGAGTACCCAATGTTGAGAGACACTGTCTATGTTAGAGCCCAGTCCAACATTGTCTTGAGATTCAAGGCCAACAACCCAGGTGTCTGGTTCTTCCACTGTCACATTGACTGGCATTTGGAACAAGGTTTGGCTATTGTGCTTATTGAGGACCCATTGGGCATCCAGCAGAATGCCTCTCAACACTTGTCCGAGTCCCACAAGGCTGTTTGCGACAACTTGAACATTTCCACAGTGGCTAACGCTGCCGGTAACACTGACTTTTTGGACTTGACTGGCGAGAACGTCCAGGTTGTGAATGTTCCAACTGGGTTCACCGCCAAGGGTTACGTTGCCTTTGTGTTTTCGTGTGTTGCTGGTGTCCTAGGTCTAGCCACCATCTCTGTGTACGGGTTGATTGACATCAAGAACGTTGAGGAGAGGGTTGCCAGAGACTTGAACCTGGACGTCAAGAAGCTTGCTGAGGAGGATGACGAGAAGGTTGTGGATGTTGGTGCTGACGGTAACTCGTACGACAACAACTCCAACTCGAGCGGCTCGCACAAATGATTGAATAGAAAGAATTATACCTTAGATAGTTTTTGTTTTGTTTTAATAATAATTTAATGATATAATATAATATAATATATAATGGTTTGTAATTCCAGTATTCTTGTTGATGTTGATGTTTTCTCTGTCGACTCAAGTCAAAAATCAACCAAAAAGTTGTGGAACGTTCTGGAAGAAACAGCAAGAAAGAAACAGCAAGAAAGAAAGAAACCACCAGAAAGAAACAGCAATGGCACACCTCGAGGGAATATACCTGGCTGACGACAGGGGGTACGTCTTCCAACACTCAGCACTCAGCACTCTATAGCCCTATAGCTCTATGTAATACTAATACTAACACCACCCAGCAACCTCATCTTTGAGTACCCATCCTCCTCAGCGCTAACATTCAAAACAATCGTCGCCTCCATAAAGGGAACCAACACAGCAGCACTCGCCACCGCGTCAGTCATCGAGATATCGCCCCACTACACTGTGGTTACCTCCAGCTTCGACCATATCCAGGTGTATGGCCTCGTGCTCAAGAGCGTGGATGACAGCGCTGATGTCCAGTTGAAGGCGTTTATCAACCAGGAGGGGGAATATGATGATATTGATGATATTGATAATATTGATATTGACGACGATGATACCGCCCAACCATCCAAAGAATCAGTCAACCCAGCACTCATCCTCTCCTTCTTCAAGTGCCTCGTCGAGGTGCTTCACGACTACTTTGGCGCTCCGCTCAACAGCTTGAAAATAGAGGCAAACTACGACATCCTGTGCAACATAATGCAACAGTTCACAGAGGCTGGTCACCCCTACATCACAGACATCAATACCATCCGCGAGCTCGCACCGTTCAAGGACTCCCTGGGATCCAAAATAATCTCGACAACTAACCAGATTGCTAAAAACTACATGCGCCCATTCAACTCGCCTTCGCCTCCAATCAACTCGGCAACTGCTTCAAGAGCATCTCAGCTACAGCACCAGGAAACCCCATGGAGACGCCAGCATGTTAAATACACTCAGAATGAGCTATTTGTTGACGTGATGGAGTCAATTAACATTGTCTTGTCCCAGCCGCCAAGCAGAAGTCACAGAAAGAATACTATTACTACTACTAATAATAATACTAATAATAACAACAGTAATATTATCAACACTTTGGTCCCAGTTATGGCTACACTGAAAGGTTCAGTCGAGTTCACCTCCCACTTGAGCGGTATCCCAGATGTACTCATCGACCTCAACTTGAATAACCATTACTTGGGTGTCCCTGCATTCCACAGATGTGTGAGAGTGGACAAGTGGTGTGCAAATGAAGGTGTGCTATCATTCATCCCGCCAGACGGAAAAACTACAATCATGGACTATCTAATTGAACTGGACAACTACCCAATGTCCAAGGCTAGCAAGAACTTTGGCATCATCGTGCCAAGGTACAAAACTGGTCTTGGTTTACTCAAGAATGAGTTTGAGCTCATCGTTACAATTGGCATGTGCAAGCACGTTTCAAAAGTTGACAACCTCAAAATAACATTCAAAACTCACAATGAGGAAAATATAAAGATATTGAGACTCAGCCATGGCGATTTCCAGACAAAGTCAAATGGAAAATTCGAATGGGTCTTTGATGAAACAATGGAACTCGGTATCAATGCCATTTTGCGTGGGGTCGTCGAAACTACCGATGAGAACATGGAACAAGAACAAGATGATATCAATTCCAATTCCAATTCCAATGACAATTCCAATGATAATTATAATGATAATAATATCAACAAAATCCAAAACATCCAATTCCCTAAATCCATCGAAATCTCTTACGCAAACAAAGGTTCAGTACCAAGCGGTATCAGAATCGATTCACTGAAAATTATAAGAGGCATTGGCGACATTAAACCATACAAGGGCGTAAAGTACATTACAAAAACTGGCTCCTTCTTGATAAGGTAGATGATGCAATATATATACAATCACTATACTATATAATCTGAAATATCATAATCATAATCATAATCATTATCATAATCACCAGAATTAATCAAGTAATCCCAATCGTTGCATGGCGGCGAGATCCTCGTAAACAAATGGATATGCTGATACAAAAACATCAACTTTGCTGGACTCCAATTGCTGAAATCAATAGCATCGTTCCTCTCATGGTTTGACGGACCTAAAAATACTACATCCTTCTTTGTGTGTGGTAACAGCACTTTATCAATCTTGAACCGCAACCCAGCATGCGTATACAATTTCGTAGGAGGAAGCCTTGGAACAATATCATCCTGCTGGTACACTCGCACAAACGACGGAATCGGCAAATCTCCACCAGAACTAATAACACTAGCAGCCTCCTCCGTCTCGAAAAGATAATCAACATGCTCGTTGAATCGCGTGTTTCCAACTCGCAGCGCCGCGTATGTGATGAGCAAGGGCTTCCATCCAATCTGGATAAACTCAAGCCCAGCGAGTAGTGCATACCCTCCACCAAGAGAGTGCCCAGTGACAACTAATTGGTATCCTTGGTCAACAACATATGGCTCAACTGCAGCCTTAACTTTTCTCAAAAACGAACTCAGGGCAAGGTAGACTCCACAATGTACCCAACAGTCTTTGCATGTAGTAGTGCTAGTGGTACTACTAGAAGTTGTTGAATTGAAGACACCAGCCTCTCGCATCAAGAAATTAACCTGTTCTTCACTATGTGCCTGGCTAAACATGCCATAGTTCAACCCAGGATTCTCTAAAATAGCAGAGTATGGACACTTCCACGCAGTGAAATCAGTAGCGACATCTCCAGCAGAAAAGGTGCCACGGAAAACAGCATACACCCTTTTCAAACTCCGATCAACAGCAACATACCCATCGCCACTGATTTCAAGCTTTGTGAGGTCTGGTTTCGAAATATGAATCACTTCAGTCTGTGAAGCATTCGCACAAAACCCAATAGAGGAGCAAACTTCTGGGAATGGACCTTGGCCAAACACGTTGCCCAATGAGCAGTATGCAATCTTGGCATAGTTGGCAGTGTATGAGATTGTGTCCAATACTGAGTCTGCGTATTCAAGCCTGGCATGGATAAGGCATGAAAAGGAAAAGACAACACCGACAATGAAATACACCAGTCTCATTCGTATCCAACAAATCTTTAAAACGTGTGAGATGTGAATAGATCACTAAATTTTAACATACTGGAAAAAAAACAACTTTTTGGCTTAAAAAGTCTCTCATTTCTCTCAAACTATGAAAAGCTCGCAGTGGTGCAAAACAAAACAACAAGTTGAACACATCATAAATCAAACAATTATTAAGAACGACAGTGATACCAGACCAGCCAAGCAGCTCGCTCGTCATATATTTCTTCTTCAACTGTTGATCGATTTTCCATTTCAGCTTCTCAACATGAAAAGGGTCGTTCGTTTCGTCTGGTAAAGTTGTTGATTATTTTTTTTTGGCAAATTTCAGCTCTCCCGCGTTTCTTGTCTGCAACGACAAGATTCATCACAGTGCCAGTGCCAGTGTAGGAAGGTGTAGACAGCGATGATAATATACTCAATCACCACAGATGCCCAGCGTGCGATCACAGCGTCATCATCAGTGTATTCTCCACGCGCCATTGTTAAGGAGCTTATCGACAACGCGTTAGACGCCCATGCTGACACCATTTACATCGAGATCGACAAGACCGGTGGATTGAACAGCACTACAGTGAAAGACAACGGTGTTGGGATACCACTGCAGGACAGACCGCTCGTCTGCTTGGCTTCCACCACTTCCAAAATCACAACAGCAGCGGAGATCAACAGCAGCAGCTGCGACTCGCTAGGCTTTAGAGGTGAGGCGCTCCACTTCATTGCTGAATTGTGCTCAAAGGGAACGTTTGCAATTAGTACGAAGACTGCACAGTACAAAATTGGCGCGGTGTGGAAGTGTGACAGGGCTGGTAGATTGATTTCTACAAGCTTAAAGAGCTCAGCGCTCCCTGTTGGAACTACAATAGTGTTGAATGGGCTCTTTAAAACAACTCCAGTACGGTACAAATTATTGGTGAAAGAGTGCAGGAAGAACATCCAAAAGATTAAGAGCTTGATTATTGAATATGCATTGGTTTACTCAAAAGTTCGGTTCCAGTTCAGAGTTAAAGGGTTTCCAAGCGATGATTTGGTCATTAGCCCAACAGACAATGTCATGCAAACACTCGGCACACAGATTCTAAAACTTAAAAATAATGGCTATTTATTCCAGGAAACACTTGGCCCATTCTTTGGAGAGTGCTCTGTACTTCTGGTGTTGCCACTAATGACTGCAGATTCTGAGTTGGTAACTACTAAGCAACAAATCAACATCTTCTCAATCAATAAAAGACCAATGTCTCTAAGCATAGGCATTGGAAAACAAATCAAAAAAGTTTTAAACTGTATTTATGAAGATCTGGGACTATTGCAGCCAACTTCATGGGTGGTACAATTGACAATCCCATCAAACGAGATTGATATTAATATCAAACCCGAAAAGAATGATGTTATGGTGCATGATGCAGTTGGTTTAATGGATGCTTTGAAAATTAATATGGAAAGTGTTATAACATCGAATCACAATATTATTGATCAATCCAAACATACTCCGAGTACACCAAATGCTCCTTCATCAACTTGCATAGTTTCTTCAAGAGAAGAGCAACCCATATTTACAACTACTGAGCCAACAAAAAATGATGCCAATGATTACAATGATTATAATAATAACGACAACGATGACGATAATGCACAGCAACATGTATCTGAACGTGGAAATGTTTGCTCCGATTTGGAGAGTGATATTGAGGTTACATTAGCCGACGATGAATGGAGCAGAAACATGCACGATATATTGTCATCCAGAACAGCTTCATACCCACAAAGTGAAAGAGTTGAATTGTCTGATGAGGATTTTATAATAGCAGATGTCACCGAAATCTCTAATCCCTTCACAATTACCAAACTTCAGGCTCAAAAAGGTGTTGCTGATACACCCAATACTTCTATCATAGAGCCTGCAACGCATAACATAACCAAAAAAGTTGACCAGACAGAACTCGCAAATGAACCAATAAAAGTTTTGAATCCTCCAAAGTTAAAAATACATTCAAACACTTTAGTTATTCCACAAGGTGCACCCAAAAGAACATCCAATATACCCATGAGACAACATACTCTAAAACCTCCATTGAGACATACCCACCAACAGATATCCAAGCCTGGAAAAATCACTCAAAACAGATTCAAGTTAGAATCTTTTCAATACTTGCAAAGCTTCTCCACAACACTGAAGTATCAACACAATCAACAAACAGGAATACCCGAATCTTTAGAGCCCCATATGCATGACTTGTCCAAACCTACATCAAAAGTTGTCGAATTCTACAAGGGTCTTTTAGACAGTTCGCAAACATTATCAATTACTAGATCAGAGAATGACTGGTTCATTCTACAGCCAGTATTACACCTTTGAGATTGACAAAAAAACAAAATTAAAGTCAATTTTATAACATACTAATATACAAAACTCTATACATACGTTCTATTCATTCATTTCTTGCAACACAGAAAGCATCAGATACTTCAATAGCTTCATAAGTACCTTGTAAACTTGTCAACTCCCTGTACTCATAAGCATATATATCTTTGACAGTGTGCGTCTCAACAACATTGGATCTCTTCACACCACTCTTGGTTTCAACATCTTCAATTCTAACATACGTTAGTTGGAATGGTGGTGTACCTTCAAAAGAAAATATGATCTCGGCATGATCACCTTCATGGATGTCTTGGATGATTGAATCACCCTTACTAACCGTCACTGATGGAATTGGGTGAATGGTGATTGGCAATTTGCTAGCTAGTTCCAAATTTTCTGGTGCTGTAAAATTCACAATACAGTTTGAAGAAGAATCTTGTAGAGATTCAATGTTCATGGTACCTGGTTCTGAAGCCAATCTGATAAACTGAGACGACTGCTCAACTGTCTTTAAATGAACACCATTGAATGAATAAATAATGTTGAATGGTGGTGTACCAGTCAATTGATAACCGACATGGTCACCCTCACAATAATTCACACTAGCCTCCAGTTGGTTAATCTTTGGGGTATCTGTAATGGAGATTGAGATATAATTATTATCAGGGAATTCTTCTTGGACACAACCCTTAGAATCAACGATCTTAATGATAGTGATAATATGATTACCCAATTTTAGCCCTTGGTAGAGTGCTTTCAAATCAGCAACTGATTGAATATTTGATAGCGTTAAAAACTCTGATTTAGAACTGCTCTCATGATAGATTTCAAAAGTGATAGAGTATGGAGCATTACCCTCAAATTGTAGGAAAATTGGTTCCAACAAACGTGGATCACGCAAGTTAGCAGTGCAAGTTCTGTAAGACTTTCTCTTGTTTTTGAAAACTCCGTTTGGTGATGGATTGACAGATTGAACAATCTTAACCTGCTCACTGTTGTATCTGATATTTTTCAAATCACTCTTGGAGTAGATGGAATCATATACACCGTTAATGTAATAGGTATACTTACCACCCTTGTCATTTTTCAGAGTAATAGAGGCATATTTGGAAGATGTGGACAATGAATCACTGTGCTTGTTACCCTTTGGATCAACTGCAGTGTATTCAACAATAAATGGAGGAGAACCATGGAGAGTTAAATCCAATGAATCTTTATGAAATTGACAAATATCACCCTTACTGAAAACGTTGCTTGAAACCTTGGTCACCTTACTTCTCTCACTAATCTCCAACTGCGGTTTTGGATAAAATGTGATATTAAATTCTTTGTTATTTTCGTCAACAACACCTGGACAGTAAGCATCGGAACCAGATGTTAAGACATATCTACCAGCCTTTGAAACATCGAGTGATGATTTGTGACCATTGGATAAAGTTTTTTGGTATGTACCCATCAAAGTACCTTTTGGATCAAAGTAATTATAGTGAACAGTAAATGAGCCTTCACCAATCAATCTCACCGGCAGTTCGAAATTATCACCTTCTTTAATTTTGATGTTCGTGATACCATCAGATGGACTAAAGGCAACAGATGGAATTTCTCTTCTCACTGTCAACTTAGCATCAGTACCTGTCAATTGAACCAAGCAACCGGAATTATCTTGAACGCTGCTCAAAGAAACGATATATTCACCACCAACCTTAAACTCTGGTGTAAGAATTTCATGATAGTAGTTCTTGATACCCTTAATAGAGTATGGCGTTCTCTTGTTTGAGGAAGTTTCAATAATATCATACTGCAAAGTAAATGGTGCTTCACCCTTAAATTGAATTGGCACCTTACCAATTGAACCCAAACATAATGGTTTACCATTATGATAGTTGCTGATTTCAGCACTTGGCTTAACTCTCATTGAAGTCTTGTATGTGTATTCTCTGGCAGGGTCCAACTTTATTGGTTCCAGATACAAGCTGTCCCTTAGGGAGGTGAAAACAATTTCGTAGTTACCTTCATAAATTGGCTCATATGAGAAACTGTATCTGGTACCTTGAGAAATCAACTTTTTGTGTTCTTGAACCTTTTTATCACCATTTTCAATGCGGTAGATTGTACCCTCAAATGTAAATGGCGGTGTGCCAATAAAAGACAAATCAAAATCGAGCCCAACTTGACCAACACAGGAATCAGTAATTGGCTTTGAGTTGATTTTCAATTTTGGAACAACTGGTAAGCTTATAGAAATGGATGATCGTCCATTGATGACAGAAGGACAGAATTTTGACTTAACTGA
The DNA here is from genome assembly GCA_030570475.1 of Liangdongia dendrica. Classification (NCBI taxonomy): domain Eukaryota; kingdom Fungi; phylum Ascomycota; class Saccharomycetes; order Phaffomycetales; family Wickerhamomycetaceae; genus Liangdongia; species Liangdongia dendrica. The sequence goes on from JAJLVY010000299.1 coordinate 10,017, forward strand.
TTCCAAAGTGTAGATACCAGGTTTTGTAACACCGAAGCCATCGCCAGATTTTTGGAAAGTGATCGCAAAACGGTTGGTTTCAGACTCATCTTCGCTAACATATTTGAATGTAGCTTCAAAGGGCCCCTTATCCTGACTCAAATAATCAATATTTAAGAAGATAGATTTTCTAGTTGGAGTGGATTGATCAACCCTTTCACCAAGAGAAACCTTTGGCAATTCATGAACCTTAAAACCATAAAGCAAGCCATACTTTTTAAACAAAGCATCATCATCTTTGAAATCTGAAGTGAAATTAACGCTGTTACCTAAACCATCAACAATTTCTTCAATTCTATAAGTATAGTCACCCAATTGTTTAGTTGGGTTTGACAATTCAACTTGAACTGGGTTCGACTTCAACCATTTCAAATCACTCAACTGTTCTTTAGTAAAAATCTTTTTGGACTCACCATCACCAAACAATGGACTTTCAAAAAATTCTGGTTGCAAACTTTGATCATTGAACACTTGGATGTTGTCGTTAACAATTTTCTTGTACTTCAACTTCAATGGTGGAACACCTTCGACAGTGAATTTAACGACATCTGGATCACCAATACACTTCTCTTGTTTCACAGCCTTAATATTGTTGATATATGCATTCGGACATGATGGAACAAACAACTGAGAACGGTAGTTTCTCAAATTCAAGTATTTAGAATCAGAAACTTGACTGATTTCATAAAACCCTCTTTGCATTATTGGGATATTCAAGTAGTTAATGTTTGGACCAGCAACATTGTCCCTTTCATAGTACTTGTTGAAGTTATTGTTGTTAAACTTTTTGATTTCGTTTTTTGTGTAGTTGATCAATGTTGGAACGTTGGTTTCCAAGTCAACAAATTTCAATTGGATAAATTCAATATCAGATGTTGTATTGAATCTAATAGGAACATCCACCTGGTAATCTTTGACACCATCAATTAAACAGTAACTTTCACCGAATGGGTTCAAAAATGCAGTGTTTTCAGGCAGGATCTTAATGGTATGTGAACCCTTAAAATGCTTCTTTGCATCATATTTTTCCACTTTAGTAGAAGCACCCATAACAGTTAGGTCTTTTGCATTTAGTTTTTTCCAAACAGAAACAAGAAGTGTTGTTAATGGAAAACTGAAATCTGTAGCAAGGAACAGGTTGATGAATGTGAATAATATTATCTGTATAACGACAGTTGAAAATCTAAATGTTAAAGATGGGATCTTGAATGCTGGTAAAAAATATAAAAATGCAGTATCATAAAAGACATATTTCACAATAAAATTAAAGTGTTGTGATGGTGAACCAACAGAAGCAGATATTGGCGAGTTGCTTTTTAATAGGATCAAGTCATATAGTTTATAAGCTTGGATAATGGTGAATATAGCTGCGATGAATGCTCTTTGAGATCCCAGGTCCAGTATGTTTGTAGGAATCAAAGGCTGTTGCTCACTCTTGGTATCTTTTCCAAATTGGTTCTGTGATTTCTTGTCATCTTTACTTGCATCCAATGGAATCGCCTTAATAGTTTCATTCTTGATGTTGTTGTTGTATGAGCGCTCCACTATTCTCTTACGAAGCGTATTTGGGGTCTTCAATTGTCCCACAGGCTCCCCATACAGCTCACTGAGCCTCTTTCTTCTAGACCTCTCCATGACGAGCCACGAGTTGGATGTATGCCGGATCAATCTGAATTGGTATCTCGTTAAATGAAATGTTAGTGTTGTTTATACTTTGTTTACAATTTTTTTTCTGGCATCAAAAGGTTCTGCCCTTACCGAAAAGTCTCAAAGTCCGGAAAGTCTCTAAAATCGGAATACAGAAAGACTAAACGGTGAATACCTATGGTCTAACGAGACTTGGGATCTACCAAGGGGGACTAGATGAAACTCATAATAGAATAAACAAAAAAATAGACATGCTGGTGTTCTAGAGGTTACAGGAGTGATACAAAAACGAAATAAAAGCTTGCTTATAACTCAATCCTGGGATAGGACTACAACTCAATTTGCTACCACACCACAATCTGGCTATTTACCCACAAACTATCCCCTCTTCTTTGCATTTTAGTCTTATGACAGTTACACAATAATGAGCTTCGTCAATCTACGCATACCTAGCATGTTAAAGAAATACATGAGTTTTATCGGACCTGGGATCATGGTTTCTGTGGCCTA
>JAJLVY010000300.1:0-12206 GCA_030570475.1 Liangdongia dendrica
CTGTTTGCGAGTGCTTCTGTTTGGAGTGCTTCTGTGAGTGTTTGTTTGTTGTTTGTTGTTTGTTGATGGAGAGGGAACAATGCACGGCAGCTGTCACACGGGAGGCTGTCTGGCGACTGTGCCGAGGGGATACTGATACTAATGGTAATAATACTATACTAATACTACTACTAATACTAATACTAATACTGACATAATACCACCATAATACCACCATAATAATTAATACTTGATACAGTCCTCTGCTGCATCCAAGTCTACCGTCTTGAAGCATCCTCTCCCACAACAATCGGTTCAATCTGGAATCCCAAGCGGGAGTACGTATGTACGGTTATGCATATATACTGCATATAGAATGCATACAGAGAGGCATATTAACGCACATTCAATTACCCGATTGGGCTAAATATTGGCAAGACGAGTTTCCGCATTGGGAAATTAGATAGTGTGCATCAGCGTGCATTCCCAGTGCATCACAATGCATCACATACGGAGTGGAGAGTCGTGAGTCGTGAGCAGTCGGTACAAAAGGAGTGATGTAACTTGTTCTACTGAAGCTGTGCAACAAGTGAACAGTTGCTCTGATTGGCTGGATAGTTTATAAGGAGAAGGCTTTATAAGGCTTTTATAAGGCTTTTATAAGGCTTTTATAAGACTTTTAGAGTGTGTTGTTTCATGTTGAGTGATTTTTTATATTCCTCGAGAGTTTTATTGTGTCCATGGTGTCCATGGTGTCCACCATCTGTTAATTACTATTTGACCCCAGGAATTCCTGACATGACATGACACATTCATATTCAAGTTACGCAGATCTAGTAGTTGCTGGAAGGGGTTCCCCAACCATCCATGGCATCCACTGGTTTCTGGTTTCTCACCATACACCGATTGTGTCAAAAATTGACAAGCAGGGGAAGCAGAGGGAAGCAGGGGAAGCACAGGCAGGCACGTCTGAGCTTGAAGACACTCTTTGTTGACTGTTAATTGTTATAGTATTGTTATAGTATTGTTAGTATTGCTAGTATTGTTAGAGTATAGTAGAACAATATAGTAATATAACAATAGTATAACAATAGTATTTCAGGGTATTTCAGAGTACTTCACCGAATGCCACCGCCACCGCCAATGCTGAACACTGTTCAGCCACTGCTGCCTGCTGTGGCACATGCCTGTCTGGGCAGGAGTTCCTGCCTGTGCGTGTACCAATTCCTGCCCAGTGCTCTGCCCAGCGTAGAGCCCAGTGCCACTCCAACACAGCACGAGAAAGCACATTTGCCACATTGAAAGCGAGTTGAAAGCGAAAGCGAAGTGTATTTGAAGTGGATCAAGTCACTGTCGAACTCAGCTGGACTATTTAAACAGAGGCATTCGGTTATCATTGTTATATTACTGCTACTCAACAAGACGAAGACCAACAAGACGAAGACCAACAAGACGAAGACCAACAAGACCACAATGGATGTCGAGAAACAGGCACCATACACCAACCAATACTCCCCAACAGGCTCAGGCTCAGAAGCATCAGAAGCATCAGACAACGAGTCCGTCCCAGAAGCTGTGCTCAAGCACGAGCTCGAGAGCGAGACCAACCACGAGATCAAGCAGCGCAGCTGCTCCTGGCCACTCACAGCGGGCCTGCTCTTCTCAGAGTACATCTGCCTCGCCATCATGTCCTTCCCCTGGTCGTACTCGGTCCTGGGGCTCGTCCCTGGCCTCATCCTCACAGTCTTTGTCTCCCTCTGCGTCACATACACAGGGCTCACCATTGGCGACTACTGCGCACAGTACCCTCGCCTGCTCTCCATCTGCGACATTGGCCAGCACCTCTTTTGGGGCAAGAGCTGGGCTTGGTACGCTACAGCCGCATGCTTCCTCTTCAACAACACCTTGATCCAGGGCCTCCATGTGCTCGTGGGCGCAAAGTACCTCAACACAGTCTCCAACCACGGCGCATGCTCAGTCGCATTCTCAGTCGTCACCGCAGTCGTGTGTCTCTTGTTCTCGCTGCCCCGCCAGTTCTCACACATGTCCTTCGTGGGTATCTTTGCAGCAGTCACCATGTTCGTCGCCATGCTCCTCACTATGATCTTTGACGGCGTGCAGGCACACCCTGACAAGTGGGACAGCGTGACGCCTGTGGTCTGGAGACTATGGCCTCAAGAGGGCACAACCTTTGTCAGTGGCATGTCCGCCTTCCTCAACATCGTCTACACCTTTGTCGGCCAAATCTGCTACCCATCCTTCATCTCAGGCATGAAGGAACCTAGAGACTTTAAGAAGGCACTCTACACCGTCTCAGTGTGCCAGATGGTGGTGTATACACTCGCTGGCTCCATCATCTACGTCTACGTGGGTGACAACTACATCGTTGCGCCTGCGTTTGGCACAGTGTTTGGCGTGCGCAAGAAGATTGCATTCTCCTTCGCAATACCCACAATAGTGTTCTTGGGGTCCCTATACTCAAACATATCGTCCCAGTTCCTGTTCCAGAGAATATTCCCACACCACTCTAAACATGCACACTCGCACACCGTGGTCGGATGGGGGGTCTGGTTCGCGCTCAACCTCGCGACTTGGATCGTGGCATTCATCGTCGCAGAGGTTATCCCATTCTTTAGCGATCTGCTATCACTAATGTCCTCCTTGTTTGACTGCTGGTTTGGGTTCGTCTTTTGGGGCGTGGCATACATACGCTTGAAGCAGCTCAAGTACAAGGATGAAATAATACTACAACCTGCACAGTCCAAGTCCAAATGGTGGTTCCAGTTCACACCACTCTACAAGAGATTGAATTGGCATGAAAAGATTGAGTACTGGGTCAATATTGCACTGATTTGTGTGGGTGTGTACATCCTTGGACCTGGGTTGTATGCTAGTATTGATAGTATCGTGCTGAGTTACCAGGCTGATGCTTACGGCAAGGTGTTTAGTTGCGCCAGTAATGGGTTGTAATAATAATAATAATAATAATAATAATAAATTAACCAGATATTAATTGTAGAATGATTATTTATTAGTTGGACTCCTTGCATAGACGTAAAAGTACCAACAACTACAAAACATGCTATGCTATATAAAATGCATATATTATTTATTTATTTATTGGTTGAATGGATCCTCTTCATCTTCATCCAAATCCAATTTTCTCTTACCATTTAATTTCAAAGCACCAAGCTGTTGTGTAGCAACTTGCTTCTTCACCTTTCTAGTCATCTTTTCAATTTCTTCCTCAGCATCACCAGACTCTTGTTCGGCATATTGTATCACTAATCTTCTACCCAACAAGTGCACACCTTGTAATTGGTCAATAGCACTCTCAGCTTCTTTAGGAAGCATGAATTCAACAAATGCAAAACCTCTAGCACTTCTGTCAAACTTCTTTGGAACTCTAACAGATTTCAGTTGACCAAAAGAGTTGAATAGCTCAAAGACATCCTTTCTGGTAGCTTCAAATGGCAAGTTCTTAACAATAATTTTACCAGAAGTGGACTTGTTCTTCTTAGTGCCGGCTGCATCACTGATGACATTTTGACGGTGCGATAGTTTCAACTGTAGTTTGTGTCCATCCAATACATTGTTATCTAGTAGTTTGATTGCACGCTCAGCTTGTTCCTTGGTCTTGAATTCGGCAAAACCGAAACCCATACTTTGTCTCTTGGTATTGTCCTTTGGATCTGGTTTTGTCTTAACAGTAGCCATCAAGAAGCCTTCCACATTCTTGAATAAATCCGTCAACTCCTTCGACGTTGTGACAAAATTCAAATTCTTAACAAACACAGACACAGTGGCACCTTCAAAGGTTTCAGTCTCCTCCTCTGTGCCAATGATATCTCTAGCAGACTCTTGAACTTCCTTAACCTCTTCCACCACAACAGGCTTGGCTTCACCAACAGTCTCACCAGCATCTGGTTCTCTAGTGAACAAATCTTTAGGACCCTTTTCCAAATAAATAATACTCTTCTTGAAACGTCTGTATGACAACTTTGTAAAAGCAGCTCGACCACTTGGTAAATCTCTAAACTGCACAATAGCAATAGTGCCTGATGGTGGCATAATGACCCTCTTAATTTCACCATATGGTTGGAAAAGTTCAACAATCTCACTCTCAGTAGTACCATATGAGAAGTTCTTCACCAATATTATGGAATCATCACGCTCTTTGCCTTCAAACTTGGTCAAATCAATACCTTTACTCTCAAAGAACTTACGCACATCACCAATGACATGCGCTTCAGCCAATGCTTGCTTCACAGCAGAGTTTGAGTTTTCAGGATCAATCAAATTAGTTTTGGTAATACCCAAATCTGCAGCAATAGAGTTCAACACCGCATCATTATTCATATATAATGAGTTCCATGCAAATTGCGACTTGGAAGCTTGCTGCTTCTTTTTCAATTCACGCTGTTTCTTCAAAGGTAGGTTCTTTAGGTCAAACTCATCAAGCTTGTGGTCCTTCTTTTCATCAGCAGGTATTATGTGCAGTAAACGACCTTGGAAAATTTGCTTATCTAGGTCAATGTATGCTTGTACTGCAGATTCTGGGTCCGCATACTTGATATAAGCAAAGCCCTTGGAGTTACCATTTCTTGTATCAACAGCAATATGAACTTCATCTAAAGCACCGTACTTACCAAACAGTTCGCTGAAATCTTCTTCCTTGGCACCATACAAAATGTTTCTTAAGAATAAACGGCCAGTTTGTTTGATTTTGTTTATAGCCTTTTCTTCTTCAGAAAGTTCTGGTTGTTTTGGTGCTTCCTTCTTGATTAAATTAATTTCTCTTGCTGCTGGCTCAGAAGTGTTGTCATCAGGCGTGCTTGTCTTTGTTGTAGTGTCCTTAGATTCTGTTGATTCTCCTTCCTTAATACGTATTCTTCTTTTCTTCAACCATTCCAAATCAGAAATAGCTTCATCTTTTGCGAAATCATCTTTGACCTCATCAAGTGAAATCATTTCCTCATCCTGTTGTTCCTCGTCATCTTCCTCCTCCTTCTTATCAAATTCTTCGTATTCATCATCACTCTCGTTTTCTGGCAACTTGAAAATTTCGTCGGCAATCTTATTATTGAACTTATCTTCAACATTATCATCACCATTACTCTTTAGCTGTAGAGCCTGTTCTAGCAACTTATTTGAAGGGGCACCATCTTCGTTAATCACAACATCGTTAGACCAACTCTTGGCCTGGCTTGAAGGCTTCATAGTTTCAATAAACTCTTTCAACTTTGGATCATTGGCAATATCTTCATCAATCTTACTCTTTTTCTCCAACTTTTGCTTCTTATATTCTCTTTGTTTTTCTTCCCTGGCCTTTTCACGTTCTTCACGTTGTTTGATACGCTCATACGCTTCTCTCTTTTTCTGCTTAAAAGATTTTGGAACTTCAGGATCAGCAAAACTCTTGGCAACTTCAACTGAGATCTTACAGGTATCAATGAAAGACCCATTGAAATAGTTTACTGATGATTCAGCATCCTCAGCCTTCTTGAACCCAATAAATGCAAATCTTCTGGATTCACCTTGACGATTCTTCCTCAGCTTGACATCTGTAACTTCACCTTGCTTAGAAAAATGGTCTTTTAGACGGTCCTCAGTGAGGTATTTTGGCAAACCTTTAACAATAATACGAGACATCTTCTATGTTCTCCTTCTTTTGATGTGTATAGTTTTTGTTTTAATAGAGATGTCTTTCTAAAATTTTTTTTTCTTATTATGCACAATGATTTCCGACCCGATGAGCTGCGAAATCCGAGGGGACAATGATCTAATTTGAATATAGCGACAAACTAACCAATCACTGGGTTGTTATAGAGTAATAACCGCAGGTGGGAAAGTATCTAAATGCTATATGATGCCTCTGTGTGTGTGTGTGTGTATTATTTTTTTATTCTTTTTATTCTTTTCTTGCATCTTTAATTTAAATATTAGTTCTCTCAGTTGCGAAAGAGTTTCCAAGTGATAGAAACGCGAAACGTAGTACTAAACCAATTGACTTACTTGTACCAGTGTAATCAACCATGTATGTTGAAGCAATAGAGTAGTACTACTTACCATTGAATGAAATTGAATCACAACACTATACGTTTTTCTCTCTCTTTAAATTGGTGTATTTTCAATATTTATGATTACAGTTACAGTTGAGACCCACTAGACCCAATAGTCCCATGATAATGAGACCGAGACCGAGACTAAGCGGTCTCAGGGACCCGTTGCGAGTCCCTTAAAAAGGATATGATTGACGGGAAATCAGATCTGCTATCAAAGATTGTTGTACTTTGATATAGTTGTTTATAAAAACAAGCTGAGAGTGAGGGGATGACGAGCTAGGCACCACAGCAGAAGTACAACCGCTATATTAACCAATTCACCCCAAACAAACGTCAATGGAGCCCACCAAGACACCAAAGCCTTTCACATGCACCATCTGCAATACTGGCTTCACTAGAATCGAGAACCTCAAGAGGCATTACAAACAGCACAGCAACAAGAAGTACGCATGCCCCATCTGCGACCATGCTTTCTCAAGAAATGATGCCTTACGAGTCCACATCAGCCGTGTTCATGACAAGGCATTTGCCAATATCGTCAAATCGACTCCGAATGAGCTATCAGAGTTGACATCTCCATTGACAGATGTGTCTCGAGAACAGGTACTGGTGTTTTTAGATCAATACTGGGAGAACTTCCATCCATCTTTCCCATTGTTGCATCGTGGTGGGTATCATATTCCTGACAATTATAAGGAGAATCCACTGGTGTGCGTGATTTGTGCCATTGGTGCTAGGTATATTCCTGAAGAAAAGTCAAGGTCCGAGGGCTTGTATTCCTATGCCCTAAGGAGGTTGGATGAAAGACGTGATAATCAGCGAGTAAAGCTTGGTGACATGAAGGCAACTGTGCTCTCCATTTACTATGGCATTTTTATTTGTTCCGGTGATCATTTCAAGAGATCCGTCAGTGATTTTGTTCAAGTGATTAGTGTTGCAAGGGAAACTGGGTTATTCCAGAATGATTTATCTGATATCAGCACACCTGAGGATGATTGGCATAGATTTATCAAAGTTGAGCTGAGACGGCGAATTTCATACATCATTTTCTTGATCGATTGTCAACTGGCTTTGTTGTTAAACTACTCACCAAGCGTATCTTATTATGAAATCAAGCACATGTTACCTTGCAATGAAGAACTATGGAATGCTAGGGATTGTACTGAATGGAAGGCAGTAATGGAAACTTTGGAGGAACCACAACCAAAAATTTCATTTTTAGAAGAGCTTCACAATGTGTTGTGGTATGGTAAACCTGAGAGACAAACAGTATCGGCATTCACTGCATTACTATTGCTATCGGGTGTCTATGTGATGATTCGAACCACCACAGAGCTTTCAGGTGTTTTAGAAAACGGACACACACACATGATGAACCCATTCACGAGATCATCAAAGTTATGCGATGCATTGAATGGTCTATCGTCACTACTTGTAGAAAAGGCACCGAATATTACACTGAGAAGCACATGGGATTTGTTTCGAGCGACGCTGAAACTATCGTACATTCAACTTTTTGTGCCAGATCCATTGATGACCTATGGTGTTGTTGAAGCAACGTTGGAAGCTACAATCGCTACATTGGCAACACTGGTGAAACAACAACCTGCTCCAGCAGACCAATACAGAAGTTTTGCAAGAAGTTTAAATTTCAATGTCAATGATTTCAACCAGATTCCATATCAGTCTTACTTGTTGGTAGGCTACCATTTACCATTCTTTCTTGCATCATTTCAGCCTGGTAAAAAAGAAACAAGCCCTGTGTTCACATTGTTGTACTATAAATCAGCATTGGTGACTTGGCAGGTACTCAACAATGTTGCTAAGATGTCTAATAGTTCCAACATGGATAACAGCCAGAATAGCATTGCCAAACAAGAGTTTATTCAAAAGAAGGAGATATTGGAGAAGTTGGCGATGGGTTTAATGAATAATGCTGGTCTTGATTATGAAAATGGAATACATATTGAAGATTACGAAAATCATATTATTGAAATGCTGAAATCCTATGATGTTTGGGGAATTGGACCCTGCGCCGCATTGGCGTTACAGGAAATATTAGCCATTCAATGAAATCACTGAAAAATAGTCTATCATCTGAATATTGGACTCCCCGTAAATTAAATAGATTAAATAGATTAAATAGATAATGACTGAACAATAGATTAGTATAACTGAGTTGAGTTTCAGATGCACACTCTACAGATTAAAATTAACTAGCAGAAATAATTATTGTATGGCAGCTCTATATGACACGTTCCCTTTTATGTTTTCTTTGTTTGCTTTCTTCATTCCCACAAACACTGTTTAAACAACTGGTAGTATGTCCACAACCAGAACAAACCAAACCCACCAAAAGACAACGAAGTGTTTGCTAGGACCCACAAGTCCGGGTACTTAGCTGGTGGATCAATAAACATATCAACAGCATGTATTGCTACCATTGTCAAATATGAAAGCAGGATCACGGCCTTCCAAAACAAGCTCGAAGGTAGACCCTGTCTCTTTTCAATAGTCTTATGGATGACACTGATAGATGGACCTGGTGTCAAGAACTTTGGTAAAAAGTTTGGCGTGATGAAACTTAAGTTTCCAAATAGCCAGTTTGATAATAGAAACGTGGCAAAGTATTGCAATATTAAACCATCCTTTTTCAGTAATGGCCACAAACTGAACAATGCCACGTTATTCATCCAAGCAACCATAGCAAAGTGGTCAGTATTTTTGGTTGAGTACAACAATGTGATTGGAAGTAGTGGCAATAAAATGGACTTTTCATGGACTTGGAAACTAAAGAAAAAGAACGAGAGTGAACATGCAGCTAATGCTAGTGGCAACAAGTGCTTTTTTGGATATCTGAAAATGATTAAACAACTTGGTAACATACCTGCCAAAGTCAATAGTAGTGAGTATAATTGAAGCTGTTGTTGTGAAAAGATGTTTTTGAATTTAATGAAGATGTTTGTGAAGCACCAGAAATTAGCAACCTTGTCCTCGAACAAACCTCTGGCAAATGGGAAAATTCTATGGATAGACTGTAACAGATTATTGACATCACCAAATATAACCAATGGTGCAAATAGCACGGTAAATGACAATATGGTTGCAATCCCAATCATGATTAATCTGAAAATGTTGATTCTGTAATTCTTCCAGTCAATGCATCTCCCTAATAAATAAAAGAAAATAACAGGAGAGTAGTACAGTGTCATTTGTTTGAAACCTAAAGCAAGGACAAAGAATGCAGCACCCATCAAGTAGTTGTCATAGTACAAGTTATCAATTGCCCATAGTGTAAATCCAAGCATAACTGTATTGTACTGGAAATGGCCATGGTCAATCAGCAAAGAAGCTGGTTGGAATAAGATAGCAGCCGCAACAATTGTCTGATCAATTGGAGATTGCTTAATATGTTTACCGTTCCATCTTGTGAATGCAAAGACAGCAGGCATGTAAATGAGGGCTTCACTTATAATGACGGTGAATCTCATGTATGATTTCAAGTTGACAGTTTCGATACCTCTGGATGAATCTAGCGCAAACCAAGAGTAGTCAATCAAGGACCCAAACTTGCCCAGTAACCAAGAATGGTATGCAGTCAATGGAGGATAATCTAAACCCCAGTACTCCAAATCGTACCAGTACCAGCTTGCAATAGGCAGGTACTGTGTGATCTCCATCCAGTGTCTCTGCGCCTCGAAGTCACCAAACATGGGTGGGGTGTTGTACCCAGAATAAGAGCCAAACCCAACAGCAGATCTAATGATGATTGCAAAGATGACGACAATGTATCTAGCGGCCCATTGGTTCTGTGATTTCTTGAAGGGGTATAGGAAGTCGTAGATGGCTGAGCCGTAGAACAGCTGGCTCGGATCAGACTTCAACTTGGCAGTATTCATTGTCCGTGTTGTTCTTTATTATTTGGCAACATCAAACATCAAACATCAAACATCAAACATCAAACATCAACCTAAACAACACTTTGACATACATAACACCTCGGAATTCAATAGCCATATCCGAGGGTTAGCGACATACAGTATGTCTGAAAGTGAATGTTTTGTTGACACAAATCTGTTCCTCGTGGCCCAATGGTCACGGCGTCTGGCTACGATTTAGTAGTTACTTCTGAAACCAGAAGATTCCAGGTTCGACTCCTGGCGGGGAAGATTTTACTTTTTAGTCCACAGTATTTGCAAACGATCTCAATCTAATAGGCCCAACTTTTGGTGACATGTAGACGTAGACATGTAGATATGTGTGTGTGTATATCTTGTGGTTGTTTAAGGATCTCAGCTCTTAAAAACTGTTTTTATGTTTTCAGTGCAGCTCATCATCGGGCCAAAAAAAAAAAGAGATATTAAAAAATTTCTTTGGCATATCGAGAAATACAAACAACACAAATAAATATCAAGGATACAAATGTCAGGACTGTTTGTGAAGGAAGACGAGGACGATGATGTGCTAATGCACTCACTACCCACTTTGCAAGAGAAGCAAACATCAGAAATCGATCAAGTTGACGATCCAGTGGTGAGAGAAATCCCAATCAACATTATTAAAACAGACAAGCATGTGCAAGTGCTACAGTACCCAGGGCGTCTATCTAGCAGACCTTTCAGAGGAGGGAAAGGCACAGCTATAGTGTCCGCCAAGCAGAAGGCCTCTGTCGGATTATTTGAAGTTGAGACACCACTGAATGAGGAAAAATTTTTCGATGCTAGCAAGAGTGAGAACTGGGAGGCGCTGAAGACACAGCAGTTGGCTGGTGTGCTGATCCGTAATGATGGCTACTACGCTGCGTCTGTGCGAAATGGTGAGATCAACCTGGTGCCTATTGACAGAACTGCCCAGATGAGACCTTGTTTCAACTATATTGACAAGGAGCTTTTACGGAGAAAAGAATCATACAACTTGGCCAATGCCAACAACAATGGCAATAACCTAGCAAGCAATGGTACACAAGTTGTGCAGATGACTGTTAAGAACTCGACTGATAACACACCAAGACTGGGCGATGCCTTGAAGACAAGAAAGGAAGCTGATGAGCAGGAGTATGTTGATATTGAATGGAAAGATATTGATACTTTGGATTCCCTCGAACAGAGAGAAAAAGTTTTCAAACTGAACAAGAAGCAGCCATTGTTAACTAAGACCTCAGAAGCTGAGTACTTGGATGCATTGTTTAAAGAAACTACCATTGAGCATCTGTAATATATGATTATACCATACTATACTATACTATATATTGAACTCCCAAGTTGTTGTAATAATCCCAATTAGTCTGTTGTGACATATGCACTGCATTTATTTATTCTATCAGGTCAATACACTCTCAAGTTGATCCATGCTTTCAAATTGATCCTGTTGTGCAACCCTTCTTAAAACCTCCTTCTTCGAACTCTCTTGGACATCACCAGCAAGTAGCAGCTCATTTAGGATATGGTATGCTTTCTGGAAGTTGAAAATGATATCTAATTCACACACATTTCCGTATGCCTTGTCCATCTGCTCGACGTATCTGTGTATGATCTCAAGTGTCAGCAACTCGTTGTCATTGTTATCTATACCGGCAATGAAGAACAAAGACGCATATCTTCTATAAACAATTTTTGTATCTTTATACAACAGCAAAAAAAGAGTGTTAATAAGTTAACAGAACCGGTCAAACGCACCCTTACCTTTATATTCTGAAACGTTGCACATTTTGGCGCGACGAGCCAACACCAAAGCCGTCAGTTCCCTGGTGATCTTGGTCTTGTCCTTCTGGGACATTGGAATGTACCATTTCGACAGTCTCACTTTACCCTGTCTGGACAATAGAATTAGAAAGTTGACACCCATTTTTGATCTGGTTTTTCCCCTTTCGAAACAAACTGTTGTTTATGCTAAAAAGGTTCCTTTTATTGATGTTTTGGATTTGGTGATCAAAGAACAACACCCAGACACCACTGAATATTATGAGGTTATTATGATGGATTGCTTGACTCTGTCTATAGATGGAGGGGCTATTAGGTACCTATCTAGTGTTTTTAGAGTCATATATATATAATATATATATATTCAGTGGGATTGTGTTTTTTTTCTATTTTATATCTGCAGAAATCAAAATTCCACCAGGCCAGTTCTTCGATGGTTCGTTATCCACATCGTTCTTAGAAA
>JAJLVY010000301.1:0-12196 GCA_030570475.1 Liangdongia dendrica
TTCCGTTGATGTTCTGTTCTGTTAAATCAAAAACAAGCTGAGTAAGCAACATTACAAGAAGTGTATAAAGTATGCTGTAACCCAATTATGATCAGTTGAGTTCAGTTTTTGGAAGATAGCGGTTAGTTGTCTAAAAGACTCTGAGGCAATAGAAAGACACATTATATTCATATTTGATTAGTACCTATTATTCCCTTCTAGGGCATTATAGTATCATGAATCTAGTCTAAAGATGGTGATTTTAGGAAGCAGTTTCTAGCACTAAGATATACCACAACAAAATTTGGAGTTTGAGTTATAAAAACACAGATGCTCTAATTTCTGCTCCTTTTATTCTAAATAAAACCACACAAATATATGAACTTTAATTAATGTTGCTAGTCAGTACATCAACTGGGTTCATAATGTTGGTTTTTGTGTAGTTGAGGAATGAAATTCAAAACTTTCAGTCTTCGAATGAATAAACTCAAAGTCAAAATTTTTAATAATCTCCAGATATCTTTTTTCGAAACTTGGATCTTCATCAACGACAATAACATGACTGTTCAAAAACTTAACTTGCTTGGTTGTTGGTGTAGTGGCTGTTTGTAATCTTTGTTGACCAAATGATTCTTTGTAAATCTGGTCATCTAATTGTTGAGATCTTTGTTGAATAAAATCATGTAATAAACTATACTCTTTTGATTGAATATTCAACCTTTTCAAGTAAGTTTCAAAACTTTTAACTGTTTCCTCCTCATCTAGATATAAGATCAATACATAATTGTATTCTAAATTATGCAGTAAAACTGTACTAGTCAAGGGTGATGATTTTAACAGTATTAATTCCAATTCATCAGTGAACAAGCCATTAAATGGAAAGTATTTCAAAATCTCAATGGTTTTCTCTGTTGGTTGCAATGATAATTTATCTGCACGGGTTGATCTACCTTCATCCTCATCTTCTTTGGAAAAATATTTCTCTGTAATGCTGAATTTAGCAAGGTGCAAATCTTCTTCTTTGAAATTCTTGAACAACACCTTGACAGTTTGATCGTTCAAATTGATCAATTGGAATGCTAGGACTTGGAAAGACATTATTTTGATATACGTTGACGTGATTTTATGGAAGTATGCACTTGGTAAATTATACAAATCATCTGGAATGGGGTAAAAAAGAAGGATTGGGTTTGTTATTTCCATATTGGGAAGTTTTCTGTATGGAGGAGCAAGAAAGAAAAGGAAACAATGAAACGCAACCAGATAAAGACGAAATTACAGATTTATTACTAGTGAAGTAACATATTTTGGTTATTTAATACAAATAACAAGATATCAGAGACATAACGTCTCAATTATCAATGCTTACAATTTCGTTCGCTGTGGTTGATTCACAGGGTAACCTCATCGCGTTGTAGTGCAATTACCAGAAAATTTTTTTATATATGCAAAAAAAAATTTTTATAAGATCAAGCGCACTTTGTAACAACAACAGAAGGAGTGAATAAGAAAGTTGAATATGTCTGACGAAGTAAGTGGCACATTAATAATATATTCAAACACGCAGTTATTCTAACAATATCTAGATCATTTGGCAAGTTATTAACCAGCAATTTTGTTCTTTCAAACTAAAAACTACAAAGAACCAAAATTTCTGCAGAAATGAGTTTAATGTCAGTGGGTTCTGCTCTAGACAGTCTTGCCCATTAGCTAATGCTAAATATGCTACAGTTAAGAACATTGATGGTAAATTGTATCTGTACATGAAGACAGCTGAAAGAGCTCATACTCCAGCCAAGCTTTGGGAGAGAATCAAACTATCAAAGAACTACACAAAGGCTTTGGAACAAATCGACAGCCATTTGCTATACTGGAACAAGTTCCTAATCCATAAGTGTAAGCAAAGATTGACCAGATTGACACAGGTTGCTATAACGGAGCGTCGTATGGCCTTGAGAGACGAAGAGAGACATTATGTTGGTGTCAAGCCAAAGGTTAAGAGAAGAGAAGAAAACAGAGAAAGAAAGGCATTAGCTGCAGCTAAGATTGAAAAGGCTATTGAAAAGGAGTTATTGGAAAGATTGAAGAGTGGTGCTTATGGTGACAAACCATTGAATGTGGATGAAAAGATCTGGAAGAAAGTTCTTGGTCATGTTGAAGAAGAAGAAGGTGTTGAAGAAGAGGAAGAAGAAGAGGAAGACTGGGATAGTGAAATGGAAGAAGAAGATGACAGTGATGTTGGTGAAGTTGAATATGTTGAGGATGAAGGTGATGACGAACTTGTTGATGTTGAAGATCTAGAGAGATGGTTGGATGGTAGCGACAGTGAAGATGTGCAAAATGATACTGATTCTTCTGATGATTATTCCAGTGACAGTGATAGTGAAGAGTCTAGTGGAAAGCGTAAAAAGAAACCAACTAAGGCTGAAAAGGCTAAAAAGAGACGTGCCAGAGTTGAAGTTGAATATGAAGAAGAACCACTTCAAACCCAATCCATATCCACACACTCTTAGGGCTTTTGTTAACACGTCATTAACACAACTACAGTATATCTTCACACAACACGTCAAGTACAGCTAAGTTGCTGACTAGAAGACAGGATTACTATATAACATTTTTCAGAGGGAGTTTATTTTGGGGTATTTATTTCTTTTCAGTATTTTTTGCATTCATCGGTGAAGAACCATTCACATCTTCACTGAACTGTACAGTAGTGAACTCACTATATAATTTTATTATAATATATTTTCGTTTAAACAGATTAAGTTGTGTATTTTGATGTTGACAGCCAAATTATTGTTCGGGCCACGAGTTAAAATATCAACAAAAAAAATTGAGAATATTAATAGATGAGGAGTAAGAAACGCACAACTGAAAACTAACTGGTGCATTGCCTCGTTTGCGAGACATTAATATAACAATGGTGTCTCATAGCAATATTAAGAACCGATATGGTTCAAAATCTCACGGAAAACAAGACGGAAAACAAGACGAAGATACGCTTTTTGATTTAGACTTGTTGTCATCATCAACTACAGCCCCATCGAGACAACAACCACCACAGAAGGCTAACCAGTTCAACAACGAGCCGGATTTATTAAGCTCAAGTTATCATACAGAGAGTCCATATGCTGGTATTCAGGACTCTGATTTCAACAATTTAAGAAACGGTATAATACCGCAACAAACAATGAATTTGAATGATCCTTTTGACGATAGGTATATTGAGAATGACACTGGGGATGATACACATACAGACCCATTTGCCGATCCTGGACGTCATACAGGAAATAATGGTATATATAGTAATTTGAAGCAAAGATTGGGGTTGCAACCACAATATCAAGATGTTGGTATACCATTGAAAGACTACCCAAGTCATGGGGAAGACCCATTTGCAGATGAAGCGACATCAACAACAGCAAGAGACTCACGCCCTCCACCAGATAGAGAAATAAGCGATGCTGAAAGAAATAGATTTGACATACGCCGCATTTATAACCGACTACGTGGTCGCAAACAGGATGATAGTGCGAATAAAGGCCCAAGAATTATCCACATCAATGACAAAAGTTCAAACACTGCATTTGGTTATGGTGATAACCATATTTCAACAACAAAGTACAATTTTGCTACATTTTTACCAAAGTTTTTGTTTCAAGAATTTTCAAAGTACGCAAACCTGTTCTTTTTGTTTACTTCTATCATCCAACAAGTTCCTCATGTTTCCCCAACAAACAGATACACAACCATCGGTACTTTGTTAGTTGTGTTACTAGTTTCTGCTTTAAAAGAAATCATGGAGGATTTAAAGAGAGCAAATTCAGATAAAGAGCTAAATTCTTCCAGAATTGAGGTCCTTTCTCCAGATCATGGTGAGTTTGTCACCAAAAAGTGGATCAATGTCTCTGTTGGTGATATTGTGAGCGTGAAATCAGAGGAAGCAATTCCTGCTGATTTGATTCTTCTAACATCTTCGGAACCTGAAGGCTTATGTTATATTGAAACTGCAAATTTGGACGGTGAAACTAATTTGAAGATCAAACAAGCCATTCCAGAAACATGTCATTTAGTGTCACCTCAGGATTTGTTAGCAATGAGAGGTAAGATATTATCCGAACAACCAAATTCCAGTTTATATACCTATGAAGGTAACTTGAATCTTTACAACAAAGAGTACCCACTATCACCAGATCAAATGTTGTTGAGAGGTGCAACTTTGAGAAACACAGCTTGGATACACGGTATCGTTATTTTTACCGGCCATGAAACCAAGTTGATGCGTAATGCTACTGCAACTCCAATTAAGAGAACTGCTGTTGAAAGAATTATCAATCTTCAGATTGTGGCCTTATTCGGTATGTTGATTTTGTTTGCCTTGATTTGTTCTTTAGGTAACGTCATTATGTTAAGTGCTGATGGGAAACATCTAAAGTATTTGTACTTGGATGGTAGCAGTAAAGTTGGTTTATTCTTTAAAGATTTATTGACGTACTGGATTCTTTTCTCAAATTTGGTTCCAATTTCTTTGTTTGTCACCGTTGAAGTTATTAAATACTACCAAGCCTTTATGATTGCATCTGATTTGGATTTATACTACCCAGAGACCGACACACCAACAGTGGTTCGTACATCTAGTTTAGTCGAAGAAATGGGTCAAATTGGTTACATCTTCAGTGATAAGACTGGTACTTTAACTAGGAATATCATGGAGTTCAAATCGTGTTCTATTGGTGGTAAATGTTATATTGGTGAAATCCCAGAAGATAAAACTGCAAAAATGATTGATGGCATTGAAGTCGGGTTCCACACATTTAAAAAGTTACATGAAAACTTGGAAACTGGCGAAGATGCTAGCTTGATTGATGAATTTTTAACACTATTATCTACCTGTCACACTGTTATTCCAGAAGGGCGTGCTGACGGCTCCATCAAATATCAAGCAGCTTCACCAGACGAAGGTGCTTTGGTTCAAGGTGGTGCCGATTTAGGTTACAAGTTTACAATTCGTAAACCGAAATCTGTAACAATTGAAGTCAGTGGTGAATCTAGAGAGTATCAATTATTACATGTTTGTGAATTCAACTCCACAAGAAAGAGAATGTCTGCCATTTTCAGATTCCCTGATGGCTCTATCAAGTTGTATTGCAAGGGTGCCGATACTGTTATCCTAGAAAGGCTTGGTGAGAATAATCCATATGTGACTGCAACTACACGTCACTTGGAAGATTATGCAGCAGAAGGGTTAAGAACTTTATGCATTGCTTCTAGAACTATTCCAAATGATGAATATGAAAACTGGGTTAGAATTTATGAAAAAGCTGCTACATCAATGGAAGACAGATCTGATAAACTTGATGCTGCCGCTGAGTTAATTGAAAAAGATTTATTTTTGATTGGTGCAACCGCTATCGAGGACAAGTTACAAGATGGCGTTCCAGAAACCATCCACACGTTACAAGAAGCTGGTATTAAGATTTGGGTTTTGACCGGAGATAGACAAGAAACTGCTATCAACATTGGTATGAGCTGTAAATTATTAAGTGAAGATATGAATTTGTTGATTGTTAATGAAGAAAATGCCGAAGACACAAGACGTAATGTTTCTTCTAAGTTGAATGCTATCAAAGAGTATCAAATTTCTCAAAGTGAAATCGACACATTGGCTCTTGTTATCGACGGTAAATCCCTAGGCTTTGCATTGGATGGTTTTGATGATTTGTTAATTGAACTGGCTTGCTTGTGT
This sequence comes from Liangdongia dendrica, assembly GCA_030570475.1. Lineage (NCBI taxonomy): Eukaryota > Fungi > Ascomycota > Saccharomycetes > Phaffomycetales > Wickerhamomycetaceae > Liangdongia > Liangdongia dendrica. The sequence goes on from JAJLVY010000301.1 coordinate 5,726, forward strand.
AAGGCTGTCATTTGTTGCAGAGTTTCTCCTTTACAAAAAGCCTTAGTCGTTAAAATGGTTAAAAAGTACAGAGGTGAATTGTTACTAGCTATTGGTGATGGTGCTAACGATGTGAGTATGATTCAAGCTGCACATGTTGGTGTTGGTATTTCTGGTATGGAAGGTATGCAAGCAGCAAGAAGTGCTGATTTTGCTATTGGACAATTTAAGTATCTAAAGAAGTTATTGCTTGTCCATGGTGCATGGAGTTACCAAAGAATCAGTCAAGCTATTTTGTATTCCTTCTACAAGAACATTGCTCTATACATGACCCAATTTTGGTATGTGTTTATGAATGCGTTCTCTGGTCAATCCATTATGGAATCCTGGACGTTGACCTTTTACAATGTCTTATTTACTGTCATGCCACCGTTTGTTATGGGCGTGTTTGATCAATTTGTGTCGGCCAGATTATTGGACCAATACCCAATTTTGTATCAATTGGGCCAAAAAGGAGTCTTCTTCAATGTTACTATTTTCTGGGGCTGGTTGATTAATGGATTCTTCCATTCTGCTGTTATTTTCATTGGTGGTATTTTGTTTTACAGATATGACAATTCTTTGGCAGGTGGGTTAACAGCTGATCATTGGACATGGGGTACTGCGATATACACAGCATCTATTTTAACTGTTTTGGGGAAAGCTGCATTGATCACTAACATTTGGACCAAATTCACATTGATTGCCATTCCAGGTTCCTTCTTGTTCTGGATGGCTTTCTTCCCTGTCTACTCCTCCGTTGCCCCATCAGTAAATGTTTCTATAGAGTTGAATGGTGTTTTGGCTCACCTATATACCAGTGCTACCTTCTGGGCAATGATATTTGTCTTGCCAATCTTGTGCTTATTGAGAGATTTTGGATGGAAGTACTATAAGAGAATGTACTATCCAGAAAGTTATCATTATGTCCAAGAAATTCAAAAGTACAACATCCAAGACTATAGACCAAGAATTGAAAAGTTCCAAAAGGCTATTAGAAAGGTTAGACAGGTTTCAAGAATGAGAAAACAAAGAGGATTTGCCTTTTCTCAAGATGAGGGTGGCCAGGAGAAATTGATCAGAATGTATGACACTACTAAGAGCAGAGGTCAATATGGTGAGATGAGAGAGGCAGATGAGGAATGAGTAGTATATACAGTTTAACTGTTGATTAATTTAGAGACTTTGTAGTGTGTGATGTTGCCCCGCTCAATTGTGTCTACTTTTTTTTGGGGGAAACCGAAGAGATGAAGAAGACAACTGTTTGTCAGTAGATTAAGACAACGCATATAAAAAGAACAGGAATATGGTAATTACAAGATGAACATAGCCTTTAATTTAATTGTATTTGACTAATTATTCATGTTTTTTTTTTTTAGTCAAAACAATTCATTGCAACAAATAATATTGGTTCAGCACACCAAGCTGATATTTATTCAGTCGCCGTCACAAAACCTTACACAATCACAGCCTCTGGTGATGGTCATCTAAAGTTTTGGACTAATAAGATCTCTGAAACAGACAGTGCCAAAGATCACGTGAAGGATATATTTGTTACAAAGCACGGCTTACACCATGTTTCAGTCTTTGAAGATACCAACGAAGCAGGAAAGTTTTCAATTGTTGCAACTGTTTCATTCAGTGGTGAGATATACTTTTACACAATTACTGGTGATGATGCCGAGATCACACCTGTTGAAGTAGATTTGAGTAAAAAAACCAAAGATGCATATTGGGCCGTTGGATGGAGAAGAGATCCATTTGGGGAAAGCCATAAATTTGCAGCTACACAAGCCAATGGTGTTGTGAGATTATGGGATGTTAACACAAAGTCATTATCAGATCTAGAGTTTACATTGCATGGTATTGTTGAACCACAATCTAAAGTGTTTGCCACATCTTTGGACTTGTCCGCAAACAATCTCCTAGCAACTGGATTCCAGAACGGTGATGTTGTGTTGACACAGATTGAAACTTCGAAGCCAGTTTACACATTCCGCAACTTTGGGTTGAAGGGAACATCTCAAAACTCTTCCACTATACGTTCCGTGAAGTTTTCACCAATGGGCAAATTATTGGCTGTTGCTAGTGATTCTGGTTCATACGGTACCGTTACAATATTTGACACGGTCTATGGTGAGAGTGTTGGTAATTTCACAATTCCATTTCATTCTTCAAACACTTCAGTTGGTGCTTATGCGCATGATGGGTGGGTTTTTGAAATTGATTTCAACGAAACAGGTGATTCTCTACTGAGTGCTGGTTATGATGGGAAAGTGCGTATTTGGAACGTTGAAACTCGTGAAAGAGAAGCTACAATTGCATTGAGTATTACTGATGTTGATGAGAGCGAGATTTCAGAAGAAGGTGAAGGTTTATGTTCTGCTATTGGTGCAAAATTTATCAGTAAGGGTACCAGAGGTGGTGCTGGTGGCGATAGCAACGATGGTATTGTTGTGATATCTTTAGACAGGGGTGTGCGCTGGTACAGAGAAGCTGGTGGTATATAAAATATACAATTGAAGAAATAAATTGTTCATGAATTAATCTTCAAAAAGGCTGAATAAACATAGGAAAGCTTGAGAGCAAACAAGAACGTCATCTTACATTATGTAGTATAGCATCATCACCATGCGTAACTCTCATAAGCCCAAACCCTTTGTCCTCTTGGAACATGATGCTCATAAAATGATTCCCTTGACATTTCTGTAAAATTACCCATTTCCGAGTCAGTGTCAAATCCGATTGGAGTACCAGCCACAAGGCTCTCCTGATAGTATTCTTCATCTCTTAGTTCTTTATAAGCCATATATTGTTCCTGAGTAACACCAATCTGTGGAACCTCAGTGTATGGATTCAACCCACCATTGTATCGCGGTGAGAATGATGACAAGACAAAGTCATATGCTTCATCATGCTGTGGGGAATGGGTTGAACCAGTATTATTATTATTATTATTATTATTATTATTATTATTATTATCATTATTATTATTATTATCATTATTGGCATTATTATTATTATTATTATCATTATTGGCATTGTTGTTATTTTCATTATTCATGCTTCTTCCACGCAATTGGGTTGTGTGATTAATATTTGGGGTATTAGTAGTGCCATGTACCTTTTGAATATAATTTGTTGGTATTTGTTGACACAATTCAATGATATCTTCTTTTGACAATTCTTCAAATTGCTTAGACTTGACAATTTTGGTCCAATGTTGGTAACAAAACTTAACACAGTTGTAAGCCAAAACTTGCTCATTAACCATCTTGGCCCGTTGCCAAATCCTCAAGACGTTCTTAATCTGGAAATTGTGTGTGTAGATAACCTCTAAACACAGCTGACGAAGATTAGGCACCTCGTACAAATCAGATAAAACCAACAACTGCGAACAAGCATCAGGTTCCTTTGGAACACTATTTGTGTATAAATATGCAATTAAATGCTTCAACCACACTATTGGTTCTGGGATAAACAGCACACCATTTTGTGATTCGGACATGCCACTATTCATAATTCTTCTAAAATGAGGCCATCTAGCCATCAAAATAGCTTTATGCACACGTACTGGGGAAGATTTGGCAAATATCTCCTCATTATCCTCATCGTCATCCAAAGCCGGCCTCTCATCAGTGTTTAAACCAATAATCTCAAAATCGGACATTTCTTGTGAATGGAGTAAAGTACCAAAATCGGTAGCCAAATTGTTGGCATCAGTAACATCGTCAACAATACCCAAGTCACACAAGTCTATTGTTAGCACAGTGGAAAGTTTTTGTTCAAATGGTTCCAAAACACCAGGCGATGCAGAAGGTGCAGATGAAGACTGTATTTTATTTGGATACCCAATGAGGTATAGTTTTGAGTTGTGGATACAAGAGTGTCTCCAAGTGTAGCCAATCAAAGGTTTAAAGTTACCACCAAGGACAGGCTGCCATCTCAAGCTTTTCATATCATAATAACCGATTCCAGGTTCAATAGCCTGCGAAGAAGTGCACCACATTGGAACAATGATATCAAGCACCAATGAACGCTTGGCCTCACCTGGAGGAACATACATATGCTCACCAATCAAGTTTGGGGTGTCATTAAGCGTCATGGAGCCAGTTGTGTTAGTAATCAGGTCAAACCATGTTATTTCACGGACATGTCCCATATCTTTTGTTAAGCCTCCAAAGGACCAAATTTTGTTATCATAGCAACAGATGGAATGGTCAAAGCGTTCAACAAACTGGCGAGGCCCAGACCATGTTTGCGTTTTGATATTGTAACACCACAAATCACGTAGTGGAGCAGCACTCAGTTGTGCTTCGCCCAGGCCACCAGACACAAACATCATTGAGCCATCTGGGGATAGGCATGCAGCATGTCGTGATCTTGATATAGGTTCAGATTGATGGGAAGGATGCACCTCATTCCATATGTTGCTGTTGATGTTGTATATACATAGCTGTGTCTTGACCTCTTCAGATTGCTGTTCTTCGTCAGAGACACCACCATACACGATAAAGTCACCATTGCCAATGTACAATGCGGAATGGCCCTCGCGATTAATATTGTGTGGGAAGCACTTCCACACAGCTGTTTCGAGATCTAGGACGTAGACATCAGTGTCAACAATATCGTCTTCGTCGAACCCACCAAACAGAAATAGTTTGCCACTATCAGTAACAGCTGTGGTTGACTTGATTCTGGATAGAGGCGCATCACCATTTAGCGTGTGCGGTTCGATCTGCCTCAGATGAGATTTCCGCGTGGATGTTGGAGTGATAAAAGCTCTCATTTATCTGGTGCAGCTGTGATGTCTTCTTATCGACCAAATCACCGGTTCCAAAGTGACGAAACAGGGGACCGTTCTTTGTGATTCAAAAAGATGAAACAAGTTTAAACTTCTCATTCATTCTCAGAAACAGACGAACCTGTCAAAAAAGCAATCAATTTTTTATGCGTCTGGATTACATCAGAGATTTGTCAGAAATACTGATTAGATTAATATAGAAAGGAATAGGAATATTGAAGCATCCATAGTTCTCATATTTTCTCTATTGACATATAATCCTGCATCAGGAAACAATAAAGGAATAATTTGCCCCAACGGTATAATACCGTCTTGGTGTGAGCATCCTCCTTTCAAGAAAGTATATATCATGTCAATATTGACACTTTTTATAAATAGGAAACAAAGTCTAATTCTCTATTACCAACCGTATTATTTCCCTCCCAACACGTCACAATCTTGTTGTAGGACCCTTCTGCTGTTCGTGCTCCCATTACAATCAGCGACTTGAAGTACAGATCTATCTTTAAGCGGTCAACTGCATCTCTGCAGCACAATCCACAGATCAACAATGATGAGTGCAGCATCAGCATTATGCGATCTTTCAAGGCTGGATTAGACTCTATGATCATGTCAAATGGGAAGGCCTTGACTGGTGGTGGCAGTGTGAAGTCAATATTATGGAAAAAGTGTAGTAAGCTCAGGATTCTTTGACCCAGTTCTGAGGAATCTTTTTTTGATTAAAGTGTAAATTGGATCCATCTTTCATGTGGATTAACATTTAACATCTAACATCTAACACCTAACATCAATAATAATAATAATAATAATAATAATAATAATAATAATATCGATGAAATCTGTGACAGACTATCTGGCTTGAGTCTATTCACTATCCATTAATTGCGAATGGAGTTACCCCAGGCTTTCAGTGTCGCTTGTTTATTTAAGCGCAGCCGTCACTTTTACGCGATGTTGAGAAACGCTGGGGACCACCAGCGAGATCACCAGATTCTGGCTCTGTTGGCCAGTTGTCTTTTGGTATTGTACTGGCGAATGTGATTGTAGCACTTTATTTAAAGGCAGCGGGCATTCCACTCATTCTGTTGTATTATATTATATTATATTATACCACACAAACAACATGTCCTTCAAGCTAGCATCCGGTTACGAGATCCCACAAGTTGGGTTTGGTCTATGGAAGGTTCCTCGCAACACCTGTGCTGAGACCGTCTACAACGCCATCAAGGCTGGGTACAGACACTTTGACGGTGCCTATGACTACCAGAACGAGATTGAGGCTGGCCAAGGTATCCAGAGAGCCATCAAGGAAGGTTTGATCAAGAGAGAGGATGTGTTCATCACCACCAAGCTATGGAACAACTACCACGACAAGAAGCACGCCTTGCAAATGGCCAAGGAGCAGAACGAGAAGTGGGGCCTGGGGTACATTGACCTGTACCTGATCCACTTCCCAACTGCGTTGGAGTACATTGACCCAAAGGAGCTTGAGTTCCCAGCCTGGTGGACCGATTCTGAGAGATCCAGTGTCAAAACTGCCAGAATCCCAATCAGAGAGACCTGGGAGGCTATGGAGTCTGTTGTCGACCTGGGAATTGCCAGATCCATAGGTGTGTCCAACTTTTGCGCGCAACTAATCTACGACATAC
>JAJLVY010000302.1:0-12195 GCA_030570475.1 Liangdongia dendrica
AAGAAGGGTGAGATCCTGGACAAGTTGAAGGCTGGTGGTGCTTCTGATATCCTGGTTCTGGAAATCTCAAACTGTCGTGTGTAAATAAATAGACAAGCAACAACTCGTACAGGAAGAAGAGGTGGTACAGTAACGTGTAGCTGTTTATTCCTATTCTTGAAACTTTCCAAAATCCCTTAAACCAAAACCCAAACCAAAACCAATATAAAATCCATATACACAGCTAATTAATCAAATATCTCCATACTGCCCGTTTAAACATCAACATCGCTTGCTGGTGTTTCGTCACCAGAACTAGTGGTTTCAGAAGGAGCATAGTACTGGCCCTTCTTGTAGGCTCTGTGTGACTTCTTTGTTGCAGAATCACCACTGTAAAACCCAGTAGTTTGGCTCTGCTCAACCACAGCGCTGTGCCAAAACTCCTCATCCTCATCACTAAATGATGCGCCACTAGAGCTAGCATCACTCTTTGGTGGGTCATGATACAGATCATCCTCGTCAGCATCAGAGTACGCTGGTGGAGGCGCCCTTCTTCTTCTTGGAGGAGGTGGCGGAGGTGGCACTCTATAGTGAGTCCCTGGCTGACCGCTGAAGGCAGCAGAGGAGGATGGTGCTCCATTGACTGGGATAGTCTGCTGCTTGTGGCGGCACTGGTGCTCCCTGACAGCGGCCTCGCAGCCGTACTTCACGTCCTCGAAGAACTCCTGAATGGAGTCCAGGTTCTCGTAGATGGCGAGCCCAACACCGGTGGAGATGACTGCAACTGCAGCGAGGTGTAGCAAAGGAACTAAAACATTGTTAGTCAGTAACAGGTGTTGTATATACTGTGGGTACATACTCGGCATGTTGTGTTGATAGTTAGTCTTTAGTCTTTAGTCTTTAGTTGATGATGGAGAAGAGAAGCATTTTTTATGCCAAATTCAAAATTTGTTGTCCATAATCCACCACTGTTGAACACTGTTAAACACTGCTAAACAGACAAGGCACAGCAGCACCAGAGTTATGCCATGAGACTCAGCAACCACTCGACACTGCCATCCAACAGCCCCATCAACTGCGTCACATATGACCTGTCCGGAAAGTACATCTTTAAAGGCTCCAAAACCAGTATCACACTCTGCGAGCCCACAGGGGACCTCATGTCCTACACTGGCCACTCCAAGACAGTCACTGCAATAGAGATGCTCTCCTCCTCGACAATGGCATCCACCTCGAACCAGATCTTGGTGCACGACATTGCCAACCCGGAAAAGGCACCCCTCCGCAGCTTCAATATGATGCAGGAGACGAGCTTCCAGTTCAACTACAACGACGTCAAGAGCATCAACCAGGACGTGCTGGTGAGCGTTGATGATGCCAGAAAAGTGTGTCTCTGGGACCTGCGACAGAACAACTACTACAAGCCCATCCAGGAGTTCCAGAACTCGACCGACTCGTTAAACACCGTCGACTATGACAAGTTTGGCACATTCACTGTGTTTGCAGGTTCCAACGATGGGAACCTCTACTCATATGACCTGAGGAAGGGAATCGTGCACATTGACCAGTTTTACAAGCCCATCACTGCGATCTGCTATGCTCAGGGTGTCATTGCGTTGAATGCACTCGAAAAGGGCGTGCTGCTATTTGATCCTGTGAGAGGAGTTGTGTTGAAACAGTACGATAAAAACACTGGCTCTAATACTACTAGTGGCAATAATAATGATATAGAGTACAAAGTTGGGCTGGCGGCAATGCCTAATGGTGGTTCTAAACAAAATAACGATGCTGTGTTTATGTGTGGTTCTGAAGATGGTCATTTGCATAGTGTTTCACTACGCAAACAACAAAAAGTGATGCTTAGACAATTACATGGTGCTAGTGCTGTCGTCAGCGCTATTGATGTCAACAAGAACGGAACTGTCATTGCTGGTGTGGGAGATGGTGGACTGGATGTGTTTGATATTGAGCAATATTAATAAACCAACCTCTACAAAGACAACTAGTATAACACAAAATAATATTAAAATAAAAAATATGTAAACGAAGCGAACTAGTACGAATTAAAACAGCCATGAAGGATTGCAGGTTGTATGCAGCAATTATTAACCCGCAACCTCTTCTGGTAATAGCAAGCAAGTAGATCTTAAAATCAAAATCCCCATAATTGAATTGGAATCATGCAGATCACAAAAGGCTCAGCTCACATAGCCATAATATAATAATAAAACAAATAAAAAGTTTAGTCTAGTATCCACAAAGTAATGTCTGTATGTTAATCCTTGCTGTATGTTAATCCTTATATATCATCAGTTCTCAAAGTAATAAAAAATTCTGTAAAAAAATGTCACATAAAATAAACTTAGAAGCGTAACAACAATGGTAAAAAAAATATAGTAGCAGCAAAAGGCACGCATAAATCAAAAGTAATAATAATTAATAGGGTATAATAATAAGTCAAAGTAGTAATAAAAAGGTGAAACAAGAATCTTGAAATCTTGTTTAAAATAAAAATTAGTCCATCTCAATGAAATAAATGTAAAATGATAATGCATAAAACAACAAAAAAAAGAAAAGAAAAACACAACCCTTTTTATAATCATAAACGGTCAAACTCTAGTTTTTGTAAGGTTGATAAGCATAGTTGCTGCTTCTTCTTGGCCCAGGACCTCTAACACCCAATGGGTTCTTGGAGAATGATAATCTGATACCACCTTTACCTGGAACCCCACCTGGTCTTGGCAATGTACGACCATACAGCTCAGCTAACGCTCTAGTAGCATGTGCAACATCTTCAAATTCAACAAAACACATTGGGCCATGTGAATGACTAGTGTTGGCCTGTGTTGTACCATTATTTGGCTGAGTCTTAGTTCTAAATGACAATCTTCTAAACCCACGCTGTGGTGAAAATAGCTGACGCAATTCAGCTTCAGTAGCATCTGGTGGTAGGTTTCCAACATAGAGCGTGTTACATGGAGGATTCTGATCAGCTGGATTAGCCGGTGGTGGGACTCTAGCCAGCAGAGACAAATCAACTTGAGAAGCCTGTTGAGAGCTTTGTGAAGATGGTGCAGTTTGTGAGTGTGATTGTGGCTGTTGTTGTAACATACCATTCGTTTGCAAACTACCATTACCAGCACCAACTGGGGCTGTTTGTGATTGAAGTTGTTGTTGTGCCTGCTGTTGCTGTTGTACCTGCTGTTGCTGTTGTGCCTGCTGTTGCTGTGCCTGCTGTTGCTGTGCCTGCTGTTGCTGTGCCTGCTGTTGAGCTTGTTGTGTCTGTGTTTGCTGTTGCTGTGAAATTTGCTGTTGAGCTTGTTGAGACTGCTGAGACTGCTGAGACTGCTGTGGTGTACCCATATTGGATAATGATGATAAACCCTGAGTGTTTTGAGAAGATGCACTGATTGGTTGTTGGTTCAAAGACAAGTGTGATGGTATTTGGTTAGAGGACAATTGAGTGGCCAACAATGGCGATTGCGAGTTGAAGAAAGCAGAATTCTGTCTTCTTCTTTCCCATTCAAGAGTTGGAGTTTGAGGATTAGAATTAGCGAATTGACCAACAGATCCTGCTGTTGGGGCACCCGAACCAGATGGTGGGCCTAAAATTGAGCCAGCTGACGTTGGTGTTGATGTTCCTTGTTGTTGATTCTGGTTTGGCTGAGTTTTCCAAGGATCTCTAACCAATTGTTCATATTCTCTAGCATCTTGTTGAGATTCCATTAATAATAATGATTTGCCCAACCCATTGTTGTTGCTGATAGATAAATTTGATTCATTCAAATTTTCAGGAATGGTGTCATTACCAAATGGATCACTGAATAAGAATCTAGATCTTTGATTTCCTATACTTGGTCTTTTTGCTGAAGAACCCAAGTTCAAATTTAATTGGAAATCATCAAGAATTTCAGCCTTCAAATAAAATGGGTATGTTGGACCAAAAATTTGACTGGTCTCTAAAACTTGTGAACAAGTGGAAGCAGCTGATAGTGATCTGAACTTGGCCAAAATAAGAGGCAAGTTGCTGGAATCTGGAACTAGTTCTAACCCCACAAAATCTTTGGCAAATGTAAAAATGCAATAGGCTTCTCTTAAAGAGATATCACTTGGAACATTTCTAACCTTTAGAGTGTAAATCTGTTGATTTATCGGTACGCTTGCTGGTTCTTCAGGAGGGGGAGGAGGAGGACCTAACGACAAATTGTTCAAATTAGTTGATAAATTAACTGGTGAATGCTGCTGAACAGAACCTCTTCTCCCATTGGCAACATCTGCAAAAGATGCAGTCAAGTTCAAAGTTGATGCAGTTGGCGAACTTGAGTTGGAGGGTATTATATTGCTAAAGTTCAAAGCTGGTTGCTGTTGCTGCTGCTGTAGTGGGTCTTGCATTGTTTGTTGAGTAGACATGAATGATGACTTATAATATGTAAATGAGGTGAAAAGAAATGCAGTTGATGGGAGTATACTAATAGTGACACTTGATGCAAAATGACAAAGACAGCCAAAGTGGATAAATTAAACTGTTGGCTTTGATGTTCAAACAAAAATGGAGTGGAGTGATTGTGATGCAATGCCCTTAAAAAACACAAATATGACTGACTGATGATGAATGCTTTCAAATATTTCAAAATGAAGCAAAACACAATATAGTACAAATGATGACACTCTAACTGAACGAGAAGGTGTGAGTATGAATGCTTCTCAGACTTTATCTTCCTCTCGTAAAATATAATATGACTTGTTTGTTGTGATAATCTTCTTTGTTTGTCCTTTGGTAGTTTTCACTTCTCCCTGGCAACAAAAAAAAACACTAAAAACTAAAATAAACAAAAAGACTTTAGAGCTTGACAAATTTTGAGTATTAAATGTTCAAAAGCGTGATGAAAAACAGCAAAAAACTTTGAAAATGTAGTCGTTTGTTTGGAAATTGACAAAGATTTTCGGTGTTTCTTGATGATGGATGGTTGTTGAGATTTACTTTCAACGCCACGCGTTACTTGTTGTTTTGATTGAGATAAGAGGCTGGCTCTATTCAAAAAATGGTAAAAAAATGTGTAAACCAACAGTAAACTGGGGAAAAGCAGCGAATTGGGGGGAAAGAATGTAGTAACAACAATCTCTTGATAAATAAAAGATGATTCTGTTCTTATTTGCAAAGCTTGTAGATGTCTTTCTGTTTATTGTTTATTTCACTTTCTTTCAATTTTTTATTGGTTTCCAACCATTTTTTAAGGAGAGCTTTTTTGCGTCCCAATGAGGAAGGTGGTGAAGCAGGGTAAAACACAAAATCAATAAATTCTCAGAAAAGTTTAGTGGAAAAGTATCATTATAACCGTGCCATATGGTATAATAATTCAATTGTACTGGCTATAATTTTTTTACCAAACATTAGTAGTGTATTTAGGTCTTGCACAGCTCCAAATCAATTCAACCAATCAGAGGCCGTGCGAAGATTACATAAGTAAAATGCTAGATCACATCCAAACACCACAGAAGAACGGGATCATCTACATAGCATCTACAGACTGCTACAGTGACAATGTCATCAAACTGAAAATGTCAATTTATTCAGTATCAATCTCGATAATAACCTTACCATGTGCTTGGTGACCACCTAGTCTTTCTAATGCTGTCTTATAATCAGATAGCTTATAGGTAGAGTCAATTTGGGCCTTTAATGTACCATCTGCAAACAGCTCAACAGCATCCTTCATGAAACCATTATCTATAGCAGTGATCTTATAATTGTAACTTCTAGCGAATGCAAACATTTTAACAGCAGCACTCCAAGTCACAGCTTGGAAAACTGATTGATTATAGTCAAGAATATTGTCACCAACAAGACTTAAATAAATGGCATCAGTGCTCTTTGGTTTCAAAACCTTGTCGATAACAGGAAACAAATCATTATTACCAACACAGTCAATAATCAGATCGAACTTTTCACCCTTGAAATCGGTTTCAACCAATTCAACAGTCACTTGTGCAACATCTTGGCTCTTGTAGTCAATAATAGTATCAGCACCAATGGACTTAACCCATTCGGTAGAAGCACTAGAGTTGACACTAACCAAACTTTTGACCTTGTGAATTTTGCTCAATAACTGTATTACATAACTAGCAACAGAAGTACCGCCACCAATGACCAAAACTCTGGAATCCTTTGTTGGCTTGTGTGTTTGTCTCAAGGTAGTCCAAGCAGTACCAAACACCAATGGAAAGCTAGCAGCTTCATTGAAATTCAAAGTTTTTGGAATCTTGGCATAGTTGTGGTTTGCTTTTATATTAATCTGCAAGTATTCAGACACAGTACCATTTGGTGAGTACACCTCTTCAAACAACCCACAAATGTCATCACCAATAGCCAGATCTTTTACATCAGCACCAACAGCAACAACCCTGCCACTATAATCCCTACCGAACCCCTTGATGTTTCTCTTGAATAGGGTAGTCAATGTACAAGTTGCAGAGTGATAGAACAGTAGGTCAACTGGGTTCAATGCAGCAGAATGGATTTTAACAAAAATATCATTTGGTCCCAAGGCAGTAGGAATCTCAACAGAGAGCTCCTTCAATTCTAATGGAGTAGAAGAATTGTGATATTGTAGACGGTTGAATGTGTAAGTCTTTGACATTGTTCAATTTCAATTTCAATTTCAAATTGGGTCGCAAATATATGGCAGTGATTGATTGATGGTGTACCAATCCTTTTATATTTGCTCCGAAAATTCTAAATTACTAAGAGTTTAATGGCTTTAGTGGAAGTACCGGTGGCGATCGGGCTTAATGTACGGAGTGCATAGTCTATGCGACTCTTGAAATTTAGTGAGAGAAGCAGCAGATCTACATGCTCTTGACAGGAGCTCGATAAATAAGAACGTGCTTTCGTTGGCCATCAATCACTCAAAGGAGTGTGTGGGTGTTGAAACTACTGCTTCTGCTTCTACTGCAATTACAAAATGTATTTTAGTAACTTCTTTATTCAAGATAAATTATATAGAATGCGGTTTAGAAAACATCTTAACGGGTAGACATGGCCTTGGTGACAACTCTCTTCAAAGCAACTTCAGCCTTTCTGTAGTCATCAGCACTAGATTCTTCGATTTCCAAAGCAGCCAAAGCATCAGACAAAGCAGATTCGATCTTGTCCTTGGAACCACGCTTCAACTTAGAAGACAAAACTGGGTCAGTGACAGTAGATTCGATGGAAGAGACGTAAGATTCCAATCTTTGCTTAGCTTCGTGACGCTTGGAGAAAGCTTCATCAGAAGACTTGAACTTTTCAGCATCTTCAATGGCCTTTTCGATATCAGCAGTAGACAAACGACCGACAGCGTTGGAGATGGTGATGTTAGCGGACTTACCAGTGGACTTTTCAACGGCAGTAACCTTCAAGATACCATTGGCATCAACTTCGAAGATAGCTTCCAAGACTGGTTCACCAGCTGGCAAAGGTGGGATACCCTTCAAGTCAAATTCACCCAACAAAGTGTTTTCAGCACAGTTAACACGTTCACCTTGGTAAACTGGGAATTGAACAGTGGTTTGGTGGTCAGCAACAGTGGTGAAAGTTCTTCTCTTGATGGTTGGAACGGTAGTGTTTCTTGGGACAACTGGAGCGAAAACGTTACCTTGCATGGCGACACCCAAAGACAATGGGGAGACATCCAACAACAACAAGTCCTTGGTGTCTTCAGAGGTGGATTGACCGGTCAAGATAGCACCTTGAACGGCGGCACCGTAAGCAACAGCTTCATCTGGGTTAATAGACTTTTCCAATTGCTTACCGTCAAAGAAGTCAGACAACAACTTTTGAACCTTTGGAATACGGGTGGAACCACCAACCAAGACAACTTCGTCAACTTGGCTCTTTGGAATCTTAGCATCCTTCAAGACTTGTTCAACTGGGTCCAAAGTGGACTTGAACAAAGCAGCATTGATGTCTTCGAATCTGGCTCTGGTCAAAGTAGAGGTGAAGTCTTCACCATCGAACAAAGAGTCAACTTCAACAGTGGTGGTGGTGACAGAAGACAAAGTTCTCTTAGCACGTTCAGCGGCAGTTCTCAATCTTCTCAAAGCTCTAGAGTCACCAGAGATATCGTTACCGGTCTTCTTCTTGAATTCGGTCTTGAAGTGTTCCAACAAATTGGTGTCAAAATCTTGACCACCCAAGTGAGTGTCACCAGCAGTAGCCTTAACAGTGAAGACACCACCAGCAATGTGCAACAAGGAAACATCGAAAGTACCACCACCCAAATCGAAGATCAAGACGTGTCTTTCCTTTTCAGACTTACCAGCACCCAAACCGTAAGCAATAGCGGCGGCAGTTGGTTCGTTAATGATACGCAAAACGTTCAAACCAGCGATGGCACCAGCATCCTTGGTAGCTTGACGTTGGGCATCGTTGAAGTAAGCTGGAACAGTGATAACAGCCTTTTCGACCTTTTGACCGATCTTAGCTTCAGCAATTTCCTTCATCTTGGTCAAAACCATGGAGGAGATTTCTTGTGGAGAGAAGGTCTTGTTTTCACCCAAGTATTCAACTTCAATCAATGGAGCACCGTTGGTGTCGACAACCTTGAATGGCCAGGTCTTGATATCCTTTTGGACGGATTCTTCATCGTAACGACGACCAATCAAACGCTTGGCATCGAAAACAGTGTTCTTTGGGTTCAAAGCAGCTTGATTCTTAGCAGCATCACCAATCAATCTTTCTTCAGCAGTGAAAGCAACGAAAGATGGAGTAACACGGTTACCTTGTTCGTTGGCAATAATTTCGACAGCAGAGTCGTAAGTAGCAACACAAGAGTAGGTAGTACCTAAATCGATACCGATAGCACCTGGGAAAACACCTTCAGCCATTTTTAATTTCTGGTTTAGTTGGAGTGGTAAAAAAAGTTGAATAAAATTTTCAAACGGTTAAAATTTTTCACTTTCTCTCATCTTCAAAAAAATTTTCTGCATGCAAAAAGTTGTTTTTTCTTTTCTTTTTAGGATATTAGTTACCCGCCGTGATGCAATTTACCGAGAGTCTGAGAGTAAATCTCATACCGATTGGTTAATGCCATAGACCATAGAGATCTAGGGAAATAGTATGAGTAAAAGCTGGTGAGTAGCAATAGTAATAATACAGAACAAGGAAATCTAGCTAAAATAAAAAAATTAGCTTCTTGCTGGTATGAATGATGAAAACAGCATACATGAAATTCAATAACTAGTGATATTGGTGGATCTAAACTGAAAAATCTCGTCTTCAATAATGCGCAACGCTTGTTGAACTTGTTCTGGAGTACCTGAAACTCTAATGTGTTGTAATTTTGCATCATTTAGTCTCATTGGGTCACTAATATGACGGTGCTGATTAAAGTTGAAAGGAAGTACTTTGATAAAAGCACCAGTGACCTTTCTAATATCTTCAATCTTTGCCCCATTCTTTCCAATAACAAAGGTGACTTCTTTCTTCCGAAGTTGAATTAATTTTGACGACGTATGTGAACCTTTTATGTTATTGTCTGTGGTCATCATATCTCCACTAGTTGTTGAGATGTTTTGCTTCTTTGGTTCTTGTGATTGGTTTGTGATTGTGTTAACATGAAGTTCTAATAGCACTCTTCTTGGTTTAATGAATTGTGTAATTTGATGGTCTAGGAATGGTTTGACTTGGAGAAGGTCAGCTATGGCTTTTAGCAGTTGCTGTTTCTCTGGAGAGCTCAATGTTATTTGGTGTCCAGTCAGAATTACCATTGGAACACTCGTTACCTGTGTGTGGATGTTTGGAAAAGACGAGAGTGTGAACGCAACATCTCTTTCAACCAATAATGAGAGGCAGTATAAGCCTCGTTGGTCGAGCAGAAAACAGTCCGCAAGCTAAAGAATACAAAATTAGTATGAATTCTGATAGAGAATGCACACACACAAGAACCGCTATACCCTTAATGTTTCCTCCTTTGTTGAAGTGATTGTTATCAAAATCTCACCAGTACAAGCCCCAACTTTCTCAATTGTGATAATGGGGTATACCCCGTTGACGTCCTCATGTTCATAGGCAACTCTATACTGGTGCAATGGGAAGTGGTTCTGAAGAGTATGGTACACGGAAGTGGTATTCATCACTATCTTTATTGTTGCCAACTGGGTCTTGTTTTTAGCCGCCGAGTTTGGCTGGTGCTTTAGAATGGCTGTTGGTTTGAAGTTTTGGATGTTTCTCAATGTCTGGTTCTGGATAGACTCGTCCTGGTGGATTGTGAACCCCATTCTGCTCATCAAAACAGTCACAACTCACAGATCGAACGCTGTTCAGTTGGTGCTCCTTGTTTGTAATTAATTCTTGTTCAAACCAGTTCAAACTTCATATTAAATGCATATACACTTTATCTAAACTCTGGTTAGAGCAACACTATTTTTATAGACCACATTAATGCATTGATGCACATATGGATACAGTGACCCTACATGCGATTGCAGGCATGCGTCCCGTGCTGAAATGTACCGCAAAAACCCAAATTTTTATGCTGAAATTTACACAGGCCTCTGAAAAATTTTTCAATCATACATAAACAACAGAATTTTTCACTTTTTGTTCACTACTTTACTTCTTCTTCTTTAGCTAAACATACTAACATTTAGAAGATGTCCCACAGAAAGTACGAAGCACCACGTCACGGTCATTTAGGTTTCCTACCAAGAAAGAGAGCTGCCTCCATCAGAGGTAGAGTTAAGGCTTTCCCAAAGGATGACAAGTCCAAGCCAGTCCATTTGACTGCCTTCTTGGGTTACAAGGCTGGTATGTCCACCATTGTCCGTGACTTGGACCGTCCAGGTTCCAAGATGCACAAGCGTGAAGTTGTCGAAGCTGTCTCTGTTGTCGACACTCCACCAGTTGTCGTTGTCGGTGTTGTTGGTTACGTCGAAACCCCAAGAGGTTTGAGATCTTTGACCACTGTCTGGGCTGAACACTTGTCTGAAGAAGTCAAGCGTCGTTTCTACAAGAACTGGTACAAGTCTAAGAAGAAGGCTTTCACCAAGTACGCTGCTAAGTACGCTGCTAAGAACGGTGAAGAAATTGACCGTGAATTGGCTAGAATCACTAAGTACGCTTCTGTTGTTAGAGTTTTGGTTCACACTCAAATCAAGAAGACTCCTTTGGTTCAAAAGAAGGCTCACTTGGCTGAAATCCAAATCAACGGTGGTTCCATCGCTGACAAGGTCCAATGGGCTAAGAAACACTTCGAAAAGACCGTCTCTGTCGACTCTGTTATCGAACAAAACGAAAACGTTGACGTCATTGCTGTTACCAAGGGTCACGGTTTCGAAGGTGTTACCCACAGATGGGGTACCAAGAAGCTTCCAAGAAAGACTCACAGAGGTTTGCGTAAGGTTGCTTGTATTGGTGCTTGGCATCCAGCCCACGTCCAATGGACTGTTGCCCGTGCTGGTCAAAGAGGTTACCACTCCAGAACCTCTATCAACCACAAGGTTTACAGAGTTGGTAAGGGTGATGACGAAGCTAACGGTTCCACTGAATTTGACCGTACCAAGAAGACTATCACTCCTCTAGGTGGTTTCGTCCGTTACGGTGAAGTTAAGAACGATTTCGTTATCGTTAAGGGTTCTATCCCAGGTACCAGAAAGAGAATTGTTACCTTGAGAAAGTCTTTGTACACTCATACCTCTAGAAAGGCTTTGGAACAAGTTAACTTGAAGTGGATCGACACTGCCTCCAAGTTCGGTAAGGGTAGATTCCAAACCCCAGCTGAAAAGCACGCTTTCTTGGGTACATTGAAGAAGGATTTGTAAATTGCTTGAATGTTTGTCCGCAAATGATTAACCAATAGCGTGAGTTGAAGTTCTATCAAGTATGAAATTCCCCGTATTTAATAGATGACGTTTACAAATTTAAATTTTTTATTCTGTAGTTTCTGGCAACTGGTTGGATGTTGACAGTTGGTGGAACGATTGCAGCATAGTATAATATTCATAGTGCTATCATCTGGGTGTTGAATTAAAATTAGGATAATGAAAAAATAATCAAGTGGTTTTCTATATATTTCACAAGTAATAATAATTAGAACTCATTATACACAATGCCCCTCCCCTTCATCAATTGAAGTTTGAACCATATTTTTCTCTACTAAATTTTCGAGACCTTTTCATGAGAACTTCTGAAGGGTTCATTTCAAAGTCATCTGTAAAGGATCCTTCACAGCCATCTAA
>JAJLVY010000303.1:0-12175 GCA_030570475.1 Liangdongia dendrica
AGAGCGGAATCTATATGTAATATGTTCAGTGATAGTACCAACTAACGTTAATTAAAATATACAAAATAATGTAATGAATTGAACAAGTCTATCCTTATATCGTTGTAGAAGGATGAGTTGCTTATGTTTCATCTATTAATAGTGAAACATCAACTAAAGTATGATATGCATCATATGTGTCTCATAACAATAATATATATATATATATATAATGACTGGTATGCTTTTGTCAGTGTTGAATACACAGTGTTGGACATATCTGTATTCGTACCAATTAAATAAACACACCATCTTCTAGACCATCACAGATGACTTAGGCCCTTTCAACAGATCCTAGTCTTCTTCAACCTTTGTTTGTTCAGGATCGGCAAGTCCTGAAAAAAATTTTCCCACGCATCTTGAGACTCAGAGACAGACTCTGCTATTTTCAGCCTGTCAAATAATCTGATCAAGAAAAAGCAAAATCTATAAAATTGCCATTTTAGGCAACTTATACAAGCTGAGTGTGTATAGTTATAGTGTACAGTGCTGCTGTTACCAGGAATTCGATCCAATACTGTTCATTTACCTTTTGCTAACGTCAGTTCAAGAGAGATCTGGAAGATCCTTATCAATTAGCCGCTGAGTTTACAAGAGAACACAGGTCAGAGAGAGAGCGAGAGAGACAGAAAGAGAGATGGTGTATCTCTTATTCACGTTTGAATGGTATAATCTTCATAATTAAATAGTTTTTTTCTCCAACAGTCCTAATATTGTTTTTAGGCCATTCAAGTGTTCTGGATCTGTTTATGTCACTGGCACCTTTGATAACTGGTCAAGAACAACAAAGCTGGTCAAGAACCACGAAGGAAAATACTCCACAACATTGAAGTTGCCAATTGAGAAAGTCACATTCAAAGTCCGTATGGTTCGGTATTGCTTAAATTTTGTTCAACTAATAACGATGATTTTTTAGTATGTCGTTGACGGGAGCTGGCAAACAACTCCAAGTTTTCATATTGAACGTGACCCAAAATCAGGCATTGAAAACAACGTTTTGTATCCAGAGGATTTAAAGAAGTTCAACTTTGATCTCTTTTCTGAGTCCAGTGACAACTTCTCGTCCTTTGAGCCCATAAATACAGACACAGAGTCGGCTGTGTTTATCAAGTCAGATACCGAATCAAGCTGCGCATTCACAAATATTCCTAGCATTGGTGATATCAGTCCCTTTGAGGAATTGGATGATGACTGTGGAGACGTGAACCATTTCAGTTTGAGTGGTGGTTCTTCCTTCGACGATGGCTACAATAGTAGTGACGGGTGTGAAAGTTCAGCTTCTTTTAACCAGGATATCATGGCATCCATATAAGGAACTCTACATAGGAATGAGAGCTCTAATACTCTATGTGTAGTCACTGAAGAGTCTGATACTAGGAATGCAAACCGTTCCCAGCATGCGCAAGAGTTGTACAGCAAGGTTATAAACTATTTCAAGTAATGGGCGGTAATTTATTATTTAACAAAGGCGGGTGGGTACAAATGGGATAAGGTAAATGTGGAATTAAACGTGTTATTAGTGGTATTGGTATCATCATAGTGTAGGATCATTAAAGTAGTTGTCATTAAAACAAAAAACAAGACAAAACAAAGTAGCAAATTAAAGCATCAAAACAAGAGTAGATTTTGGAGGATACAGGAAACAGGAGAACAGGAGAACAGGAGAACAGGAAACAAAACAAGCACGCAGGCAGTATTCCTTATTTCTCAACCTGTGGTTATGTCAGGATCACCATCGATCTTTCTCAGTGTGTTCCGTTGGTTCTGAGACCAATACGCTCTTCCTTGCTCTTCAACCTTTGTGACAAGTCTGGTCCGTTCTGATTGAACCCAGCGGTGCTTCTCTGGCTGGTTCTGGTCTTCTCATCGTCGTACCCGATGACATCTTCTGGGGTGAGCTTGATGGTGGTTAATGGTCTTCTCAACATTGTTGCTGACTTAAGAGATGTGATCTGTCTCTCTGTCTCTCTGTCTCTCTGTCTCTCTGTCTCTCTGTCTCTCTGTCTTGTTGTTTTTACCACCTTCTGCTCGGTTGTTACCATCCTTTCCTGGGTAACACGTTCATCTTTTTTTGGCTTCTCTAAAAACTAAACAAAACAACAAAACAACAAAACGCACTGGCACTGGCACTGTCACTGGCACTGGAGTTTTACAAAAGAGTGCATCCACAAGAATTACCATACTGCAGATAACCCCAATCACAGACTATCACATATTTTAATCACACACACAACAGTTCAAAAAGACATATCAAAGATCAATTAATCCATCCGATTTGTAATTGATTGAATTAAATTTTAGCTGATTTGCGCACCATCAATAAATCAAGGAAGAGGGCATTCAACCAATCAAATAATCAAGAACAAAACAGAATGGATACAGAGAAGGTCTGTCGTATCTGTCGAGGTGAAGAAACAGAAGATGACCCTTTGTTTTACCCATGCAATTGTCGTGGGTCCATCAAGTACATCCATCAAGGCTGCTTGGAAGAGTGGTTGAAACACTCGGGTCGTGAGCCAACTTGTGATATCTGTCATGACAAATTCAAATTCACCACAATATATAGGGAAGACACTCCAAACCGTGTCCCACTGCTGTTGATTTTGAAAAAATTGAAGAAAACAACCGTTGAATCTGCTACATTTGTCTTCAACCTCGCTGTCATCTTTACTGGGTCCTTGGTCCAAGTCCCACTCTGTTGGAAGGCTGTAAGTAGACTCCTCACTTGGCTCATTGACGGTGCTATGCCACATGAAACTTTCTTGGTATCGTTGCTTTATGGCGAAACACAATTTGAAGGAGACCCATATGATTCAACGAATTTAATATCGGCATTTAGCAATGCATACGTCCCCTCCCTGACACTGCTATCAGTCATCATAGTAGCACATCTGATTCTATTCTTGCTGCATGAGTGGGTCTCAAGAGAACCAGGTTTTAAGAAACTTGTTAATAGAAATGTCGGTGAGGTGCACGCTGCTCAGAATCCAAACAATAGGGCTGCAGCCGCTAATGGAATGAACCAAAGACTGAACAATAACTTGGGAAATATCCAAAATATGGTTAGAATCGTCGCACAGGCTCAAGAAATGGCTGAAAATCCAAGGGATAGAGCAGAATTTGCAGAGTTTCTAAGAGTACTACATGAAAGAGAACGTTTGATGCATCAATTGGACCCTGCTAATAACAACATTGATGATTTGGACATCAACTTGGGTATGCAGCAATTGAATCCAGAACAACACGATGCTGTTGATGCTGATATTGAGGAGGAAGAAGAACAAGAAGAACATATTCCTATTGCTAACAACTTCCCTAATCTGTATGATGCTGAGGATGATGAAGAAGAGGATCCAGATTTCGAACCATTAGAAGAAAGCTCTTCTGAAGAATCTGATAACATTCAAGACATAGATTCTTTTGAAGAGAGAGATGATGAAGCGGAACACTATCAGAATCCATTCGTGCATCAGCATGAGCAACATCAACATGAACACCAGGAAAGACACCAGGGCTTTCAGCGTCGTATTATGAACCAGCGCATTGGTGATTTAGAAGATGACATTCCACAAGCACAACATTTTGGTGCACATAATGCTAATTTTCCATTCAACGCCAATATGGCACCTGTCGCAGCACCCGTTGCGCCTCATCTTGGACAAGGTCATAATGGTGTTGAACAGCCCCAGTTTAATAACGAGCACTTGGCTAACGTTGTACGCAATATGGTCCCAGAAAATCCTGCTCAGAATGTTGGTATGAATGACGCTAATAACCAGTTTAATGGTAATGCAAACGCAAATGTTAATGCTCCCCCTGCCCCTGCCCCTGCTCCCCCTGCTGCTGGTAACCCTGGTAACCCTGCTGATCCTCAAGCTGAAGCTGGCTTGATGGAGGTTTCAAGTTGGGTTATTGTCTTTGCAGCAGATGTTATTGTTGCTTTATACTTGTTCATATTTTACTTCCTTCCATCTTGCCTCTTTGGTATACTGTTGAGTTTGTTTACAAATGCTTTGAAATTATTGCAAGTGTTTGGTTCATACACTGTCAAAAAATCTATAACTTTGACTCTGCTTTCAAACAAGTCGGTTGAACTATACACCAAAGTGCATTCAATAGTTCAATCGAAATTACAGGAATACCCTATGGTTTATGAATCACTTCATAAATATGTCATTGCCCCAGTGTCCAAAACATTTTATGATATTGTCGAGCATACAATTCCACAAACATCAGTTGAAAGAATCATACCATTGTTTATATTTTATCTATTTGCATTCTCATACATTTTATACTTTTTGTCATCCACCGCAAAGGCACATTCAAACTCTAACCCATTGTTAGGAGTGAAGAGGAAATTATACACTGTCATATTTGATATCGTTTGCACTCTCAAAGTATTCTTCATTTTCACATTTGAACTACTCTTGTTCCCAATATCTTGTGGGTTCTTGTTAGAAGTTGTGTTGTCTCCATTGGTGACTAATGACCACTTTTTTGCTCTATCGGGTATTCTTTTTGTCAAGGACTACCCGATTTTGAGAATTGCATCATACTGGGTTATTGGCACTATGTACATGTTTTTGTTTGCATTGTTTGTTGGTATGACTAGAACCTATGTTTTGAGACAGGGTGTTTTGTTCTTTATCAGATCCCCAGACGACCCAAATGTTCGTTTAATTCACGATGCGCTAGTTCGTCCATTTGGCCTCCAACTTTCAAGAATTGTCACATCTGGTGGGTTTTATATTGCATTTATCTTGATTGGGTTTGGAGCTGTTACATTTTCACTAAAGTATTCCGGGTCTCAGATATTACCAATTTATGGGAGACTCGAAGCTACCTTGATTTTGCTACCTCCACTGCAAAAGGCTACAAACTCTGCACTTGTGAAGAAATACATTAGACAGTACTGGATCCGTGCATTCAAGATCTCGGCATCCAAATTGCGTCTATCTTCATTCATTCTTGGTACTAATAGTGCTCGCGAAAGAGGGCACATTGTGTACCGTAATTTTGCCTGTTGGGTGAAAGGTGCCAAGCCAGATTACGCAGATCCTAAGACCACTGAAGAAGCTTATGAATTGTTCAAGACAACAGATGTAAAGGCGTTCTTTATTCCAGATGGTAGTTTTGTGCGTGCACCAAAACATGACATTGTGTCGAGAAAGTTTTCAAAAAGGATGTTTGTTAGAGTCACAAAGGATGATATTCTTTTGGATGATAACGATGGACTGATTACGCGCAAGGATGAGTATCCATTGGATGAATTTGATGATTCAGACGATGAACGGATCACAACCAACTATTATGAAGTTGTATATAGACCACCAAACTTCAAGTTGAGATACATTGGTTTACTTGCGATGATTTGGGTATTTGCGGTTATTTTGATTGTTGGTGTCATTTTGGTTGCTAACACCATTGGTTTACCATTTGCATGGCTTCTTGAAAAACTACAAAACATTTTGGGTATCATTGGCTCTGGCAGACGAACATCGACTTTCCAGCTTGATTTTATTTCATTTACTTGCGGGTACATTGTACTATACTTGATGTTGCAATGCTATGATGACTGTTTTATTCAAAACTATGTTGCCGGTGATGGTGACGAGGATAGACCAGGAATTGGAATTGCTGATATCAACAGATGGATTGAGAACCGAATCGTGAGACCTGTTGAACAAGTTGTTGATGACCGAGTGGGTTGGAACAAAGTGATGAGCGTGGGTTTGGTTCTGTTCTGCACTGCCATGCGCTATTTTTGGTACCAAGATCTGCATTTCAAGGCTTTTGAAACCCCATACAAGTACTATCTTGAGACACATGGTGAAGAGCCAACTGGTGGCTCGTTAGTCCCATTATTTGTCAATTTGATTCTTTTGGGATGTATTATAGAACTAGACCAATTGAAGTATTTTTCAACTATTTTTGACTTGTTCAACGAGGATCCACAGGCTATTGAAGACCGTTGGTCTTTCACCTCCACATTGGAAAATGTTTTTTACCCATTTTTGATGAGAGTTATAAGCATCAATGGTGTTGTTGCCTTGTTCAAGATCAACCTTGCATTGTTTGAGTACTACCAAAATCCGCAGCTGTACACGAGTGCTGCTGCTTCCCTGGTATACGTGATTGTCAAGGAGTCCATTTACAAGGATTATCTGGTTTACTGCTGGCCGGTTGCTGTTGTGCTGAGTGCCTCTGTGTTCTACTCGGTGAAGGCTGTGAAGTTTTACCAGAGAATGAACGAGGAGGTCAAAGAAGAGGTTTATGCAAAAGGCAAGACCTTGAAGAACTCCACGTCAATGAACGAAGACGCGTAATGGCTGCAATGAATATAGTGGATGTCTTTTTGTTGGATCCCTTGCGTTTTCCTTGCTGTTGATTCGATATCGATTCCATATCGATTCCATCAGTGGTTTTATGCAGCCACGGAGATTACTTCCTTTTTTCACGAAATACATGACATTTTGATAATTTTAATACGCAGAACGAGCTGTATGACTCTGGTGGCGTAAATTTTGATTCCCCTGGCTTGCCCTGTCCTAGCACCAAGCTTATACTCTACACTATCTACACTTAACACTTTACACTTTACAGTGGATGTATTTCACATTACACAGCAATTAAACAGCGGCTTTTGCTTCTGGCGTCTGGCCTGGCGATTGGCTGCAGCTTCCGGGCTTTTAGCAGATGTTTTCGGCATTCCAAATCATGAGCCTTGTTCCAGCCTTGTTCCAGCGCGGTGTTTTATAAAAAGCCAGATGGAGGCTGACGCAAATCCAGACTGGTTTAAAAGGCCAAATAGCCATGTCCTCCAACAGTGTGATTCTATACTCCCAGAATCAACAAGAACACGAACAAGAACTGAACATGTCCACCGAAAAACAACTACAAGCTGTCGACCCTGCTGCCTTTGCCGGCCAAGAGGCCGGTGCTGTCATCCCAATGGCACATAGCGCCTTGGTCAAGACAAGACGTAACTACTTCCTAAGCGGTTTTGGTTTGGCTACCGCTGGGTTTGCCGCCCTAGAGGTTGCAAAGCACGGTGCCGCCAGCGTCTACAACAACTTCCACCCAGCTGTCTTCCAAGAAGGCTTTAAAGGCCCAGGCGAGTTTGGTGTTGCTAGCAGCCCTGAAGAGGACTTCCACCACAGAGGTGCAGACCGCCACCATGGCTACCCAAAGTTTGAAGGCGCTAGACCAAAGCACCACAAGCCAGAGCCAGAGCCGGAGTTCCGTGGTAAGCACCACGAGAAAGCTTGGGGCGAAATGTCTCCAAAGGAGAGACACAAGGCCAAGAAGGCCCACCACCCTGATCAAGCCAACATGTTGGAAAAGATGTTCCCAGGAAAGACCTGGAAGGACTTGTCTGGTGAGGAAAAGCACGCCCTAAAGGAGGCTCAAAGAAAGGCTTCCCGCCATGCTAAGGCTGCTGAACAAAAGCACAAGTCTTGGGATGAGATGTCTGCTGAAGAAAAGCACGCTATTAAGAAGGCTCAACACCCAGAGGAAGCTGCCAAGTTGGAAGAAATGTTCCCAGGAAAGACTTGGAACGACTTGACTGGCGAGCAAAAGGGTGAATTGAAGAAGGCTCTAAAGAGTGCCAAGTATGCTAAGGCTTCTGAACAAAAGCACAAGTCTTGGGATGAGATGTCTGCTGAAGAAAAGCACGCTATTAAGAAGGCTCAACACCCAGAGGAAGTTGCCAAGTTGGAAGAAATGTTCCCAGGTAAGACCTGGAAAGACTTGACTGGTGAAGAAAAGCATGTCATCAAGCAACTTATCCGTGAATCTCAAGAAAAGGTTCAACAAGTTGGTAAGGATTTGATCTAAGATGTGTGCTTCTTCGGTTTACTGTCAGCAGTACTACTGATTTTAAGCATTGAATGCTATATATGTTACAGAAATTTTATGATGCGAGTTTATTAGGTTTTTAAGAAAAAGATATACGTGAATTATTGGATATAGAAGTTTGTAGAAGTTATAAATAAATTATGATACCAATACTTGTTGTTAAAAGAGCATAGAGTTGTGTTTCTATGAGATTTCTTCTGTTGTCACGTGACTTGACACTCTATACTCAAAAATCATGAATTTTATACTCCACAAGTGCTAGGATTAAATTAAAAAAAAAGATAATCCATAATCCATATAATTACAGTACCATGAATTCGTATAAAACAATAATGTACACACCTTATCATACAAATAACCCCAATATGGCTCTCCCCTTTGACCTCATCGCCATTTCCGGTTTTCGCACACCAATTTTTTGTCCGGATGTCGAAAAAAAAACAGTGAAAAATTAATTATCCAACGTCACTTCAAAGTTGATCATTATCTCCAGGATTCTTTCTCCATCCATTAATATCCTTTAATTTATTGACAAAAGTCACTATAGACACACAATGTTGAGGAGTCAAGTGATCAGAGCAGAGAAAACTCTTGTTGCAAGAGCGTTTTCCACATCTTTCACTGCCAGAAATGGCCCAAAATCGCCACTACAGATCTTTACCGAGACATTTAGACAGGAGTGGAAAAAGTCTAAAGAACTACAAGACAACATCAAGGCCTTGCAAGATGAGACTGGTAAGATTGGTGAGTCAGATGCATACAAGAAGGCTAGAGAAGCTTACCAAAAGGCTCAGAAATCTACCACTGTTGTCGGCAGAACCATCAAAAAGACTGGTGAAGTTGTCGAACAGGTTGCAGTTACAGCTTGGGATTCTGAAGCTGGTAAGTACACAAGAAAGACCATCGAACGTACAGTTGATGTTGTGGATAGTGCTATTGAACCTGTCAGACAAACCAAAGTTTACAAGGATATTTCTGAAACCTTGGATGATGGTTCATCTTCCAGATATGGTGGTTTCGAAAGCAAAGACGACAGAAGAAAGAGAAGAGAAAAGGAATTGGCCAGTGGCAAAAGATCAAAGGCTGTGAAATCTAACGAAGAAGCTGGTACTGCCTTGGTTGCTACTGATATTGCCCCAGAAACAGAATCTATTGGTAAGAAGATTGACGACCTAAAGGAAAGCACAGTTGTTGGTCGTGGTGTTACTGACTTGAAAACCAAGCTGTGGGATGAATCTGAAAATCCATTGATTGTTGGTATTAGAACAGTCTTTGAAAAGGTTGGTGGTTTATTTGCCGAAACTGAATCTGCTCAAGTTATCAGAGAATTCAAGCAAATTGACCCAGCCTTCAACACTGAAGACTTCACTAAGCAATTGCGTGAATTCATAATCCCAGAAATATTGGATGCTTATGTCAAGGGTGATGAAGAAGTTTTGAAGACTTGGTTCTCTGAAGCTCCATTCAATGTTTACAATGCTCAGCAAAAGGTTTTCAGAGAACAAGGTTTGTTCCCAGATGGTAGAATCTTGGATCTCAGAGGTGTTGAGATTGTCAGTGCAAAGATGTTGCCATCCAACATCCCAGTCTTGGTTGTTGGATGTAGAGCCCAAGAAATCCACTTGTACAAGGATGCAAAGACTGGTAAGATTGTTGCTGGTGCCGAATCCAATATCTTGATGAGTTCTTACGCTATGGTTATTTCCAGAGACCCAGAGCATGTTGATAACAAGGAGACAGAAGGTTGGAAGGTTATGGAATTCGTTAGAGGTGGTTCCAGACAATTCACTTAGAGTGTAAAATTATGATGTTATTCTGTATGGTTTTTTTATTTTGTTTATATCTTTTCTTTTTCTTTTTTGGATTGGTTATCTGTGCTACATTTTATTTGTATATAGTAATGGCATTATAGTACAGTATCATATTATAGAATTACATGTTTTGTTTGTAGTTGGTTTATATAATGTCTTTGTCTGATCTCTTTATGACTTTTTGAACTTCCTCTTTTTGAACATTGTTGGTTTGGCATCACATTCATCATCACTTAGGGAAATATCAATCTGTTTCTTTTGGTCAATCTTCCAGTTCCTTGTTTCTAAATCACCTGCTGATAACTTTGGTTTCGAACGTGTTGTATTTGTAGCTATTGTAGTATCGCTTGTGGGTATTATTGTCTCAGACTTCTCTACTAATGATTTATCAGGTATCACAGCCTCCCATTCTGTTATCAGTAGAACAGAAGTGTCTTGTCCTTGTGCTTCTTTGTCGTCTTGATTGTTAGCATTAACATCAGCATCATCATTATCATTATCATTATCAGCTTTCTTAACTTTGAATCTTGGCTTAAGGGTGGGGGGTGTAGTTTTCAATCCTAGTTCTTTATTAATCTCAACTAACATCTTTTCAGAATCTCTCTTATCTCTGTCCGCATCTCTGTTCTTTCTGTGAAGTTTCTGTATGGCCCTTTGAACGCTGTTTTTATGTTTGGCTGACTCTTCATGATGACGCCTGGCCAGCTTGTTGTCATCAATGAACTGGCACAAAAAAAAGGTTTTGTTAGTAACTGCAATGGGAAACGAATATATTGAAGAGGTTAATCGTACTACTCCGCACTGTTTGCACCAATATCTCGCCATGTCGCTGTGGAAGAAATCAAAATGGAACTTGTTCTAAACATTTCAAAAAAATTTATCTGCATGAAAACAATCATATTATCAACAAAATCAACATCAAAGACAACAAGAATGAGCGACCGTCAAGAGAAGGCCAGATCAGACGGCCATAGACACCATCACCGACATCATCGTCATAGTCATCATAGTTCACATGGTCATGACAAGCACAGAGAGCACAGTGATAAAGATAGATACCACAGAAGTTCACACTCATCCGATAGTGACAGGTATTATAGAGACAGAGATCATAGAGTAAAAGGGGTGAAAGATGTGACCTTAACAGATTTGAACAAGTTAACTTCTGAAATCCTTAGATTTAGACGTGATGGTGTCAATGTTGATGAATTAGAAGCTGAGTTGGACTCCATGAAGCGCAAGTTGTATGGTTCAGGTGGTGCCGCTGACTCAACTCAGAGCGATGCTATTAGAAAAGAGAATGACTCTAAATACTTGGATAAAGTATACCACAATGATGATAAACCTGAAGAAGATCTGACTATTGCAGATCTGGTGAGGCAAGAGAGAACCACAGACGGTGGGTTGAAGTCCCAAATGGCATCCATTATTAAAGACAAGAAATTTTCTACCGACTTGGACTACCAAGATGCAAACTCAAACAGATTGGCGCATCATTTGGCAAAGGGTACCATTGATTTGAAAAACATTGAAGCATCCCAAGTTAATAAGGTAACCAAAATCTTGGACTCGTGCCAACTGTGCATAGAAAACGATAATTGCTGTGATGTTTTGAGCATGGGTAATAACGTTTACGTAACGCTACCAGCAGCGCCTTCCATTGCCAAATACTCAGCCATGATTGTGCCGATCAATCATGTGAGGAACACATTGCATTGCGATGAAGATGAATGGGAGGAGATTCGAAACTATATGGTTTCACTGTCAAAGTTCTACTATGCCAAGTTGAACAAGGCTGCTGTGTTTTATGAATGTTCCACTTACAAGTACAATCATGCTGCTATAGTTGCTGTTCCGATACCATTAGATATGGCGTCATCTATCCGTGGATACTTTAAACAGGCACTATTGGAAGAAATTAATGAAATCGACTCGCACCATTCAAGCATCATTGATACCCAGTTAAAATCTGAAACTATGGGAAGAGATGCCTTCAGATATAGTATTGCAAAGCAAGCTCCATTTTTCCATGTATGGTTCAACCTGAATGGTGGGATTGGACATATAGTGGAGGATGTTATCCAATGGCCTAGGGGCGACTTGTTTGCAAGAAGAGTCCTTGGGGGTGTACTGGATGTGGATTACACGGTTATTAATAGTCAAGGGAGATGGAAACAAAACGATGAACGGATTGCGGAAATGAGTAAGGTTTGGTCGCCATTTGATTGGACAGAGGCCACTGCTACAGCTGATATTTGATTGTAAATACTAATCATAATAAATATGAGTGAACGTTCACTGTATTTTATTTGTATGTAAATATGGAAGTATTGTATAAACTATTGTACAGAAAAAAAAATATGAGTTATAGTGACGATGGGCTTTTTTACTTCTTGGCTGGTTCTTTTTCAGTTGTTGCAGCTTCAACAGCTGGCTTTTCATCATCATCCAAGTTGATCTTATCC
>JAJLVY010000304.1:0-12134 GCA_030570475.1 Liangdongia dendrica
GAACAAGTATTCTAAATTTGCACCAACCTTTTCCATAAATTTGGCATTTGTTAAAATATGATCCCATTGGAAATTGATGTTTGTACGACAAATTGATTGCGATGGATCCACAATGGACAACTTTTTCAACCTGAAGACAGCAGCTTCATCTTTTCGTTCAAGCTCTTGCAACCAGTCATTAAAAAACACTAGGATACAAACATTGCACAAATCAGATTCGTTACATCTGCATTTCAACTCCAACTCTTGTAAATTTGTCAAGTTAATAATCTTGTTTAATTTGGTGAATGAAATTTCATTCGAGTGGACACCAACAGAATCACGGTAAATCTTATGAAGATTTGAGATTGATAATGATTGTAACATTTCCATTCTTTGGAAATTACCAAACTCTTTTAGTTTGGCCAGTTCATTCACAAAAGCGTCAAATGTTACTGGAGTACATAACTGTAACTTGATCAAATTTTGTAGAATCTTGGACCCACTTAGAGTTAAATTGAAGTTTTCCTTAAAGTTGAACTCATTTTCAATAAAGATAGAAATTCTTTCAACACAAGGTGGTAGTTTGTTGATATGATTTAAATCTAGCAATTGAAAGTTCTTTAAATTTAAAACTTCAAGATTTTGCATTGAATGTGTTCCATCAACCCAAGAATTACCCAGACTTGATTCCACCGAAGATGATTTGTAAATGTTGTGTCTTTCATGGTTAAATTTCCTCAAGTGAGCAATATTGAAAGCCAATAGTGAATCAAATTTCTTTAAATTGTTTAGATCCAAATTCTCAAAACATCTTAGATTGTTATTTTGTGTTAAAAACAAGTCATATAGAGCACCATAGATATTTTTGTTCAACTGATCATAACTTGTATGAGATGAGGAGGTATCAATAATGATCTCTTTGATCAGCTCAACCAAAAATTCATTGGAATGCAACGTGGCTAAAAACTTTGGGTAATTCTTGACATCCAAT
Source organism: Liangdongia dendrica (assembly GCA_030570475.1). Lineage (NCBI taxonomy): Eukaryota > Fungi > Ascomycota > Saccharomycetes > Phaffomycetales > Wickerhamomycetaceae > Liangdongia > Liangdongia dendrica. Next base: position 974 of record JAJLVY010000304.1, read on the forward strand.
AGAGTATAGTCACTATCATAATTGTAACTTTTCTCCACAATATCATCCACAATGATGATTTTTGCATACAGTCTCTTGTTGATAAACTTGTTAAAAAATGTACAAGTCTGACTCAAGTTGATCAAGTCATGTTGTGATTCCACACACCCTGCAATGAAATCAATAACTTGGAAAGGCAAGTTTTCAAAATTATTAGCAACAGTCTCATCCAAGACATGCAACAGCTTTCTTTTCTTCAGTTTCTGGTTCAGATTGAACTGTTTATTGAACAAGTTCCAGTCAACTGGTAAAGTTTTTGGAAGTGATGCTGGGGTGAAATGTTTTGGAGTTGGAGTTAGATTTCTAAAAGAGGATGTTCTTGTAAACGCCCCATTATGGGAACTGAAAGACGGTTCAGGCTCCATAAACTCCTGGTTTATAAAAGTGTATGATAACTTGGTGTTACTCTTTCTTGCTGATGTAGATAAGGCGTAGGAATAATTGTCATAACTCCCATTATTTGTTAAACTATTGTTGTGATTGTGATTGTGATTGTGATTGTGATTGTAGTTCGTAGTGTAGTGTCGTGAGCTGATGGAAGAAGCTGTGGATGCCGGCCTGGAGTTTGAACTTGTGGACATTGGTGATCTTGGAGGAACCAACTCTCCATCTATTCTGTAGTGACTCATGGGGTGAAGATAGTTCTATATCTCTCCTATATCCTTTAAAACCAGACTGAAAGTTGCAACCAAGAGAGATTCTTTCAAAGAACAAAATTTCTTGGATTTTTGTTCCAAAACGTCATCGACACAGGTCAGTTCCCGATTAGGAAATTTTTGTGGGATTTATGTGTCAAAGAGGAAAATGTAGAAAAGGATGTGTATTTATGATCAATTTCATTATATAAGTGTTAATATTACTGGTTGTTAGTATTATGGGATATTATGACTTCTTTAGAGTCATTTTTCTCTAAAGAAAAGCCATGTTTTTCGAGATTTGTGCTATGGATATCTTCACTAGATTCAACATCAGATTTAATACTGTCTTCTAATCTTTGATTTCTCTTCTGCAGGAACCAAACTAAAAAGAATATGATATTGGTACATCCAATCATTGCTATGTTTGCACTGTAACCATGTTTGAATCTTGGCGAATGTTTCATATTCCATTGGATCGGAACAGTCCAGGCCTGTGTAGCATACGAATAAGCATTCATCAAGGCAAGAATCATACCCTTCTTTTCAGCATTTGTTTTACAGATTTTTGCTGCCCAGGCATAGAAAACAGGGGCCAACCCTGCCCACCAGCCGCTGAAATAGAATGCAGTGAACTTTAAACCCAGCGGGACATTCCAAACAACAAGCACAATAGAATAAAAATAAGTAAAAGCAAACAATATTGCAGCAATTGGTAAATAACCATAAACATCAACCAACCCTGGAGAAACCAACATGGAAAATGCTTGCACTGCAGAAGCCCCTGTTGGCCAGTTGTTTCTATCGGATACAGAATAACCTTCAGCTTTCATCCACAATGAGAACCCGGAAGAATACCCAACTTGATGATGGAAGATCCATAAGAATGGTAGAACAAGGAACTCCCAACTAAAAATGATCTTTTTGATTGTTGGTAGACTCCAGTCCTTGGATTGTGCAACCTTATTTTCTTTTAATCTTCTTCTAGCAAAAACCAAGTCATCTTGATTTAAAATCATAAACTTTTTAATATGGTTTGGTGACCCAGGAAAAACCACGAAACCATAGCACAGAGTGATGAATGTGATTACACCATCAATGATGAATTGCCACCTCCAGCCTGCTAGACCACTTCTTCCATTCAAGTGGTGGTAAACAGAACTTTGAATCCAACCAGCGCACATAGTACCTAAACCAGAGCAGAAGTTATAGAACCCAGCTCTCTTGTTCAATTCATCAGCAGTGAACCAAGAGGAAATTATGTAGTAGTGCCCAGGGAAAGAACTGGCTTCAGCAAGACCAACAAAGAATCTGATGGCATAAAAGTGTCTTGCAGAGTGGGCACCAGCAGAAGAAAATGTGGCAACACACCACACCAATTCAGAACCCAGCAATATGTATCTTGCCCAACCCTTTTTAGTGATGAAGAACATTGCGGGAATCTGACCGATACAGTAACCAACATTGTACACTGTACTGAAAACATTCAATTCATTCCCATACAACCCTAGGCCTTCTTGCATACCAGTGATGTACGCATTTGTCACGTTCATCTGATCCAAGTACTTGCAAAAGAAACTCATACCACAGTATAGGGTCACAGCCAAATCAACTTTGAACAGATGCCATCGTTCAAATTTTGAATAGTGGGAAGGGTACCAAGCAAAAGCATAGATAAATCCAAAGGTCTTCTGAAGCTTTGTATATGGGGTTGCTGGTGATCTTGCAGTGTCTGTTTTCGGATCACTTAACTCTGTAGGAAGCCCTTCAGTTTCTGTCTCATTTTTAACAAGATAGTTCACGAGCCTATCCCACTTGGAAGACATTTTTTAACTAGTATAAACACAAACCATTCAGTCGTGACACCATCATGAAACCCCATTTTATATATATTTATATATATGTAATATGTATAACATTAACCTCGATAGACAGGGGAGGAGAATGCATAAAAGATAGTCATCTTAAATACCTTGTGATTCGCTAGTTCAAAGCACTTAAGGTTCTTAATATTTCCATTAGTTGGTCAGAAGAATCAGATGGTGCCGATGATTCCTATATAGGAACTGTGGAAACAGTGCAGATCAATATTTTAAGAACTCTTTTAGTGTGACAGAGATCTTTTCATATTGATCTTGATAAATGATGCTGCTATGAAAGACAGATGTACCAACACTAGTACTGTTTCCTCCATCCCTAAAGAATGAGTGGTACCAAGTTCTAATCACTTCTATCGTACAGTGACACTTAGTTAATGTCAAGTTCTAAGTTCTTGTTTCCTGAAAGGAGGGTTTAACAGACTAAAAGCAGAACAATGGCTTTTTCCAAGGAGATGCAGGTCAAAGTGCTTGAAAGCGGAGTGAGAATAACAAAACAAAACAAAACAAAAAAAGACAAAAACAAACAAAACAGGAACAGGAGTTGAAGGAGGTTTAATTCTTTATTCAATTATAAGATACATGGATCTTTACATTAGATTTTTTTCCAAAAACTGAACCTGAAAGCAAAAAGAACCAAAAAATAAACAGAAAAGCTTGCACTCAGGTTCGAACTAAGGACCAACAGATTTGCAATCTGCTGCGCTACCACTGCGCCATACAAGCTAGTCCGAAAAATTCATACCCGCGTAACATCCACAACGTAAAAATGTATAATTCGGTTCGGCCACTATAGTCGGAGATAACGCGAAAACGGGACATTTGTAAAGTGGTTCCCGATTTTCAAAATCTGTTCCTCGTGGCCCAATGGTCACGGCGTCTGGCTACGATTTAGTAGTTACTTCTGAAACCAGAAGATTCCAGGTTCGACTCCTGGCGGGGAAGATTTTACTTTTTTCTTGCTGATAGACAATAGGTGGAAATTGTATAATTCCATTTTAAAGGATCACGGAGTTAAAGTCAATCAGACTAATAAGTTAATTGAGATAGAACAGTCAAGTTATGCTATAAGAGCAAAGCCCTCATGAACGATAGCAATGAAAAACACCGTAGGAAATAATAGTAAAGAGGAGAAAAGATAGAAAAAAGAAGCCACTGGGCTGTTGGGGAGGATGAGCTCTGCAATCAGTGATATGTGCGTTCTTCCCATTAACAAGATGATTAATTTTGGTCAATACCATCAGTCGAGACATAAAGAGGATTCATATAAATATTAAGTTGGTATAAGCCAAAAAAAAGAGACGGAATGTCTTTGTCTTTACTTTAGTTATCATAGGACTCAGTTTATTCACTAAATGCTCTATATAGTTCTATTTCCAATCAAATCAATAATATCGACGTAACTTTCATCCAACTCTTCTAGTTTTGTCACACCCAACAGTCTTAAGGTCAATTCAATCTCCTGTTGTAAAATATCAATCACTCTCAAGACACCTTTTGTACCATAAGCATGTAGGGCGTACAAAAATGGTCTACCTAGACCAACACCCTTTGCACCTAATGCCAACGCCTTGACAACATCGGAACCCCTTCTGACACCACCATCGATCAAGATCTCAATATTGTCAATGACACCCTTTGACTTCAAGACTGGAACAATGTCAGCCAAGACTTCAATACTTGAGCGTGCTGTATCTAACTGCCTACCACCATGGTTAGAGATCAAAATACCATCAAACCCATACTCGACAGCTTTCAAGGCATCTTGTACAGTTTGAACACCCTTCAGAATGATTTTTAAGGATGTGTGCCTTTTCAACTCTTTAACAGTATTCCAGTTCAAATCAGAGTCATGTAATGAGGCAATTGGCACAAAATCAGAAGAACCCAAACCTCTTAACTGAGTTTCTCTTCTACCCAATTGTGCAGTATCAACAGTGAAAAACACAGCTTTGACCTTCCCAGTCGCCTCAGCTCTCTTGATCAGCTCAATGCTGATATCAAGCTGAGCGTTAACGTAAACCTGCAACCATTGCTCATGTTTGTTCAAGGCAACTAAATCTTGCACAGGGAAAGGACTTAGTGAAGGGATCATTTGAATAATACCAGTTTCATTGGCAGCCAATGAGAGTGGTTTCTCAGCATCTTGGTTGTGATCCAAATTAGAACCAGCAAACGCAGTAATGTAGAACGGGTATGGGGTTTTAGTGCCCAGAATAGTTGTTGAAAAGTCAACTTGGCTAACACTATTCAAAACTCTTGGCTTGAAATACACCCTCTTAAAAGCAGCTTCATTTTCTTTCAAAGTGATTTCATCAGCAGCACCAGTCTTGTAATATAGATATGTTGATGTGGTGAGCTTTACACGAGCAGCTTTCTCGAAATCATTCAAATTATAGATCTGGGACAGTTCAACCACATCTTGCTTGCCAGAGAGCTCCTTGATCAGCAAATGCTTCAGTTCATCAGACAATTCCGAAACTGAGTGAACTTTACCATCCAGCACAATCAGATCACTACTCATATTCTAGTCCCAACAATTATAGCGTCCAATAACAGTTATAACGTAACTGAATACACCAAACGACGCTTTTATATCTGAAGTCATTTTCCGGTTATTTCACCAATTTTGGCCAGGAAAAAATCTACAAAAACAGCTGCATCAAACAGCATCAAACAGCATAATTTATATAAGTCATAGGCAGTTACTGCTGGGAATAACTACAGTCTACTACTTTAATTCGCACGAACGAACGAACGAACGAATAGTCAAGTATCCCAAACGTTTACTTATAGTTCTATTAATAGTTCCTCTTTCGGAGATTCAGGCTTAACAGCTTGAGGAGCTTGTTGTGCAACTTGAGGCAGTTCCTGTTGTTGTGGAGGTTTGCTAATTGGGACAGATGGGAAAGTGACATCTGTGACCTTTGCGTACTTTGGATGCTCTGGAATATACTGTTGTTGGTGTTGCTGGACAGGGGAAGTAACAGCAAGAGGAACTGACTGTTGGGCAGGCGTACCTTGTGCCGAAGCAGCAACTGGTTGGATGTTCTGTTGATATGGTGACTCAACAGCTGGTGGTTGAGAAGGACCTGGGACCTGCTCTTGGTATTGCTGCTGCTGCTGCTGCTGTTGTTGTTGTTGTTGTTGTTGTTGTTCAATTGGAATAGATACTGGTGGGTCACTTTCGTTAATATGGATTTGGGAGATATGTTGAGGAACTGGTTCATAAACACCATTTTGTTGGAATGGAGGAGCTTCAGATGGAGATTCAACAATTTGGTTTAATTGTGGAGCACCAACTTCTTGGTGTTCTGGTAGTTGTGGTAATTGTTGTTGTGTGTCATAGCCCTGATATTGTGGATATGCTTGTTCAACAGGTTTTTGCTGGTAAATTGGAACAGGAGGAGCAGTGAAGCTATCAATAGATTGTTGTCTTGGTTCAAAAGTTGGAACTTGAGGTATTTGTGGAAGCTGTGGTGTAGATATTTGAGGCTGTTGCTGTTGCTGTTGATGTTGATGTTGCTGTTGGTATTGATATTGCTGTTGCTGTTGCTGTTGCTGTTGCTGTTGTTCATAGTGTTCATACTCTGGTTGAGATGGTTGAGCGTAGTATGGCTGTCTTTGAACAGTTTCTCTTTCAATTCTTTCATCCAGCAACTTGTTATACATTCTCATAATAGTATCAATCTTAGAGTTCATATCAACAAATTGATCATATTTGGAAATGGAGCTGTTCAAATCAGTAGAAAGTTTTGGAGTCAATGGAATAGCACTTCTATACAAACCACTTAATTCCCCATTATTTGGGTCCAATGTTTGATTATATTTGTATTCTTCAACTTTTGATGCAAATTGTCTAATTTTGTTAAATTCTGTAGGTGTCAAATAGTCAAACTGCTGTTGCTGTGCTTGCGGAATAGTTGGTGTCTGGTTAGCAGCGTACTGTGGATAAGCGTCATAAGCAGGTTGTTGTTGCTGCTGCTGCTGCTGCTGCTGTGGTTGATAACCATTTGAGAAGCCTTGTGGAAGTAAATTAGCGTATGGAGAATTGATAGCAGGCTGTACCGACACAGGTGCAGGTGCAGGTGCAGGTGTAGGTTGTTGGGCTTGTTTTTGTTGTTCCATATCTCTCAAACTAGCAGCAATAGCAGCCTTTAGATCATCATCTTCTTCATCCTCAACCGGACCAGATCTACTGGCAGTACTATTATCCGTAGCAGGAACAACAGATACCGGAGCCTCAGTATAACCTTGACTTTCTCTCAAACTTAATTCCAAAGCCTTTTTCAAATCGTCATCATCATCACTATCATAAGCTGCTCTAGCACGATAAACATCATCCTGGTGCTTGGACGACTTGTGATGCTTCTTCTTCTTGTTTGATTTGTGTTTTGAATGCAATTCGTCATAACAGTTGTCGCAAACCCTGACAGGAGTGGTTATCCCCAAATGTGGCAAAGGTAGAGTTTTGGACGAGTGAGCTTGACAAAAGACACCACCGCACTGTCTACAGTGATGTTTTCTATTCAACATGCTGAATACTGTAGAACAGATCATACATGCATCGGAGTCTTCCCATTCAGGAGGAGCACTTGAATCGAACAAGACAGACGTAACTGGTTCATCAATAGCTGGGAAATCATAGCCATCAGCTTTCAAGCTGCTATACGTTGTAACGACGTATTTGAACTGAAAGCTGTCCTTGAATGCAGTTGCCCATGATCTGATCAAAGATAAGCACAGATCTCTTGTCTTTTGGTTTGTTTTGGAGTCATGGATGATACTGACGAGGGTATCAATGAATTCTCTGGAGGAGATCTCCACAATAAAGTGGTTCCCACCATTCTTGACACAAGTATCAATTAAATGCAACGTTGAAATCTGTGAGTTTGGGTTTGTTGTGGAGGTCAATCTCTTCTTCAAGCTTCTCATAGCATCCTTTGGCTGGACCTGCTTGCTTCTAATCAAATCTGTGATCTCTAGAGATGTAGCCAAATCAGTCTCACCAAAGGGAATGGACTCATCTGTAGCCTTGTCAATCAACGCATCAATCGGAGACGCTTTAGAACCGAACCAAGACATATTTCTTTCACTAATAACTAGCCGTGTGGAACGAAGTGTCTGTTTCTTTCCTTTCCTTTTGTTTTTATTGAATTGAATTGAATTGAACTGATATCTCTCTCCCATTTCCCTGTCCTTTCACACCAACCAACACCAAAAAGAAACGACCGATCAATTACCCGGAACCGGAATTAAGCAACGTTATCACCGACATTATCACCGAAACAGGAGTTAAACATATCACATGACTTGAACCCCATAACATTTCCTAATCGGGGAAAACGTAAACATCGCATAACAAATAAAATACTACAGCCAAGTTGTGGTTTCAAAATTTTACATGGCCTTTATATCTCTTGATGTTCCAAAACTGAAATAGCTTTACACACACACACAACAGAAATATAACCACAGCACTACCAACACAATATAATACTGATAAGTGTTACGAGGGGTTATACAACAAACCAAGTGTCTTATAGTTCAAAGAGATTTTATTCAGCCATATCGAGAAAAAGAGAGAAGAAGCAAAAGAGCATATAATGACTACAGCTATTAACCCAGACTTTGTCACAAACTTCTGGGTAAGTGAAGACCAAAAAAAAGGATATGTTGTATATCTGTTTCCTTTCACATCTATTAACATATAATAATAGGGCAAAGATGATCGCGGGTCTCAAGTTATCATGAACAGAATGCACCAAGGTGCTCAAAGCTGTGAAGAGCTACTAGCTTTCTACAAGGAAAGAGCAGCATTGGAGGAGGAGTATTCCCGTCGTATGAATGCCATTTCCAAAAGAGCTGTTGGCACCTATGAAACTGGCTTTCTAAAAGAGGCCTTTGAAACTCTACAGAATGAAACTGAGCAGATTGCAAGATCTCATTTGATGGAGGCTAGAAAACTCCACAGTGAATCCTTATTGAAGATGGATTCCTTCCTATCCAATTTTATTGCCAGAAGAAAACCAATTGAGTCCTCAATGGAGAATATCAACAAGACTAAATCACACTTGGAAGCTCAAGTTGTGAGACTAAAAGATCGTTATCAATCAGAAGCTTCAAAACTGAACACTTATATAGCACAAGAAAGCTTACTGCTAGGAAAAGAAGCCGAAAAGAACCGCGATAGAATCTTCAAGCAGCAACAGCTTGTTTCAGAGTGCAGACAAGAGTATCAATTGGCTGTGGGCAAACTAGAAGAAACACACAACTTTTGGATTGAAGAATGGCAAAATTCTGCAGAAAAACTTCAAAGTTTGGAGATTGAAAGAATGGAGTTTCTAATCTCCAGTATGTGGGAGTACTCCAATACTGTTTCAACATCTTGTGTTACCGACGATGCTGCCTGTGAAAACGTTAGAAGTTCACTGGAACAATGTGATCCAAAGAAAGAACTTTCAACATTCTCCAAAAAATTTGGTACTGGGGCTGATATCTACACTGCACCAAAGTTTATTGACTTTGTCAATGGTGGCATTGAAAGTGATGGTAAGCCAACGGTTAAGCAAGTTGGTTCAACAGGCCAACCTACTTCAAATTCTACCTCAAGATACTGTTCTGCTTCCACTTCCATTTCTAAAACCATTGTTCCAGAAGATATCCCACAAGTTCCACAGCAGATACAAAATGAGGCCACTCAACAGTTCTCGGTTAATGATCCAAGATTCCAGACTTCCCAGAGCAACCATGAACATGATTATCACCAATATGTTAGAAACCGTCCACAAAGAAGACCACCACCTTCAGAGGATGGCCAAACCTCTATTTCTAACCCATCCACACTGGAAAGTTTGAACAGAAGAGAAAGTTCTTATTCGAACCCAACCACGATTTCAAGTTTCACAGAGAGTATTGGTAGTGAAGCTAGAGTTGCCAAGTCATGGAATTCTCCATTACGTCGTCAAAGTCGAACCTCCGAGAGTTCTGAATCATGGAGAAGATCCAACAGATTGAATAATGTTTCTAATGGCAATTCCTCAGTCTTATCCAATAGAAGATCCTTTATCCTGGATACCGAAACCAAAAAGAAGCCAGAGTATGTTATTCCACCAAACGAAGATCCATTGAGAGCAACTTTAGAGAGCTTGAAAAAGGGAGGTGATGGTGAAAGTCATCACGCCTTCCGTCAAATGGCAAGACCAAAATCAGTTGCAGTTGCTTCACCTTCAGCATTTGCACCTGCTATGTCTACTTCTCAACAAATACAACAGCAGCAACAAGAAGTTATAGATTTGACGGATGGTGATCACCAACCAAACTTTAGAACCTCTCAGGCTACAAGTTTAGTGAGTAATGGCAGACCAAAGTCAATGATTCAATTAGCCGAGCAACAATCTCAACAGCTGAATGAAAGAAAGTCTACGACATCCTCAAAGAGATCTTCCTTTACTATTGCTAGTAGAACACTAAGCAAGTCCTCAGTGAATTTGAAAAGCAAGGTTTCTCCAAATGGGTTGCCATTGGTTACAAGAACTGGGAAGAGAGTCATCAAGCATGCAAAGGCGTTGTTTGATTTCAAGGCCACGATTGATGGTGAATTGACATTCAAGGAGAACGATATACTGCTAGTGATCCACATGCAAGATGATGGTTGGTGGGAGTGTGAAAAGCTTGATGATGGGTCAACTGGGTTGGCTCCTTACAATTACTTGGAACAAGCTTGAGTATTTTCTTACTCATCTGATTCTCATGACTCAAATGTCGGGTTTTCCCTGTATTATAACCATTGTTGCACTCTTATATCCCGTTCGATTTCTACTTTTCTTTTATTTTCTTTTTCTTTTACCTTTCTTTTACTTTACTTTACTTTTGTTTTAGTGTTTTTAGAGGTTTTTGCTTTTACATTTTTTTTTGTTTAACTAGGTGGCTGATCAATGAACATACCATATTAATGATGATTCATGATCAACCGAATTGACTGCTTTTTTCATGTCATTTATTATTTTCAGGACTCTTCTTTTTGATTCAATTAATGTGCTTTTATTGTATAGGTAATGGATATTATTACAAAATTTGATGTTTTCCTTCCAAAGTTTCCTGTGTATTAACATTAATTAGTATTTCCCTCTTATTCTTCTAGCCAACTGTATATCCTTTTGCATGATTGTGACTCTTTTAGCATGCAAAGCCAATAGGTTTGTATCTTCAAACAAGCTCGTCAGAAACGCTTCGGCAGCTTCTTGTAACGCCAAAATGGCGACAGACTGCCATCTGTACGCCACCTCATTATTGATGTCAACGTATTGCATAGCGATTTCTCTGACGACTCTGGCAAAGGGGAGCTTTGATATTAGCATGTCTGTGCTCTTTTGGTATCTTCTGATTTCTCGTAGGGCCTTGGTGCCTGGTTTGTAGCGTGGTTTTCTGCGAGGGTCGATGGGGTCACCTGGCCTGTTTCTGAACAGCCCTGTGTCTCTGAATCGCTGGTTGGCTTTGGATACTTCTCTAGCCATTGCTGTGGTTTATACTAGTTTTGTTGATGTTGATGTTGATGTTTTTGTTTTGAAATGTAAACAAACGTTAAAAAAAACATAAAACGCTATATTG
>JAJLVY010000305.1:0-12111 GCA_030570475.1 Liangdongia dendrica
TTTATAATTCGTGGGGCTTCTGTCTCCCATTTCACCCCGTTCTTAAGGTCTATGCCGAGATGTTTGAAACTTGTTAAAATATTACATTAATCAACAAATCATCATAAAAATATGGACCTTACAAATATATGCATATTCATGCATGTCAATAAAACTACAATATACATTTCATTTTATTTTGTTGATCTTATATTTGAATCTTTATATGAAGCTGTACTATATAGCATCCAGGCCATTGCTTTTAACATTATTTACATTTCAAATTTAGTTCTCACCAGTTGGAGTAGCAGATGCATGAGTAGCAGTAGCAGTAGCAGTTGCAGAACCAGTGGCAGAGGCAATCGAAGTAGTAATGGTGATGGTTTCAGTTCTAGTTTCGATAACCATTTCAGGCATTGGAGCAGCAGAAACAGCGGTCAACAAAATAGCGGCATAAGTAAAGAATTGCATTGTGGAAATAAAAATGTTTGTATTGAAAGATAGACTGTAGTGGGGAAAAAAGTTTGCAATTGAATTGTAATGAAAATAAAAGATTGACTAAAGTTGAGTGTAACTTTGAAATATGTGTATAAGTTTTTAAAGAATGTAGTTGGTTAGAAAAGAAGAAGGATTTTTTGTGTCAAGTTTTGATATGTGGAGTGCATCTCCTTTTATACTTGATAGTCTTTACTTTTTTTTGCTTTCTGGGAAAATTTAGGTTTGATGATCTGCTTGCTATATAGATATATAGAGAGTGTTTTTGATTTAATATAGGTTCAATCTAAAATTAACTGTATATATTAATGAAAAGAAACGATTAGAACGATTAGGATATCAAATTCCAAAAAAAAAAAAAAAAAAAAAAAATTAAAAACACACATAATAAAGTCTAAAGTCAAAAGAATTTAAAAAAAAGAAACACATGCAAATCTAGTCCTTTGCACCCAAAACTTGTTTCACTGGTTCAGAAGAGTTTATGTATAATCCATGTTCTTGAATGTATCTAATCACACTATTTGGTAATAGGTACTGCACGGACATACCTCTTCTCAAAAACAAACGCACTTTTGTAGAGCTAATATCGTTATAAATCAACTGCTTGATGACTAAAACGTTTCTTCTGTGTTCATACATGATGTCATGACTTAGTAAGAATGATCTCACATCACTACCAGTTCTCTCGACAATCAAGCAGCCATAACGACCCAAAATATGATGCAAATCCTCATCTGCCCAAACGTTTGGCTCACCCATGCTTTCAATCAAATCACCACCGGCAAGCAACATGATCTTGACACCTCTTTTAGTGCCGTCCGAGCAGGTGACCCCACCCCTCTTGATGTTGATTTCCTCGTTAAAGTGGTCCAACACCTTTGCAGTTCGGGTGTATGTTGGCTGGAGGGACTCCCAGGCATCAACCATCAACCAGCTGCTGGTTCTCTCGCAAGCCAGCTCGCACATGCGCACCCTGTGCACAGCAGGAGCCAGCCCTTGCTTTTTGTAGTTGTCGCTCACAGGACTGTAGTAGCCCCCGACAACCTCGAACCTGGTGCTCTCGCGGATCGCATCCAGCGCCATTTCAAACATTCGCAGGTGGAGGTATGTGATTGGGCTGAAGGAGCCGCACGCGACAATAACCAGGGGATGCTTGTTTGTGTTTTTCAGCTCCTTGACGAACCTGTGTGTTGGAAATTCGTACTTTTCAAGCTTTTTCGCCTGTCTCACAATCCCATGCGGGACTTCTTCCAAGTCTGCAGTTTGGTAGTTTTGCACTCTTGATAAAATGTCAGTAACAGCCTCAGGGTCCAATGGTGGTTCTATAGAGGTGCTTTGTGCAGGCGTAGCATCAGCAGTAGCATCAGCAACAGTATCAGCAGCAGCAGCAGCAACAACACCATCATCATCATTATTATCTTCACCTTCACCTTCCTCTTCAGAAGAGTTTTCATTTGAAGATAGTGGCTGTAGATCCTCTGGAATGCGAGGGATGGAAGCCTCTATAGCAGTGAGCGCAGGGGAGGTGGATGTTGATTGGTGGTGGTGGTGATGGTGGTGGTGGTGGTGGTGACGGTGCTTTCTAGGAACCAGGGGCGCATCGATTTTGTTTGGGTAGTCAGCCATGACATATGGTTGGATTGGGGCAGCCTTTGGGATCTGGGAGGATGGGGCCAGAGGCGGCTCGTTGGTGTTGTCAGAGGGCGGTTTAAAGTCAGGCGCGCGTGTAGGGTCCATGGCCAGCAGAGTGTGCTTTTTTCGTTCAATCCAGTGGTTTGAGGGGTGGTGAGAGAGATAGAGAGTGTGTATCCTTTTCACCCAGTTGAATATCCAGCGAGTGCTCAGCAGGGCTTTTTCCTCCAAGTGCTCTCTGGTGGTGCACCACCCAACTCGGCAAAATTGCTGTCATCGCTGACTAATCGATGACTAATATTTAATGAGTAATTGATTAGTCAGTGATATCGAGTTTTAGACACACATCAACACAGCGCTGAAGATCAAAGAGGCAAGCACTGGGAATAATAGAACACAAGCCATGCTGGAACTACAGAAGAGGGTGATGTGAGTTATTGACACTACTGCTCCTTTATAGAGTATATACCACTAACACAGCCACAGCCAGACACAGACCAAGTTTCCAACACTCAAGGCACTCAAACTAGGTGTTTTGAAAAACGAGTACAACGACGACGTTGACTACTTCAGCAGGAGTTTCCTCTGGAGAAGCGTCTGTTTGAACAGCTATGCCATCACGGACCTCACGAGCCTGACATGGGAGATGGTTGCCGTCCCAGAAAAGAATCCACAGGAGGATCAGGGTACTCAGGAGGCGTTGGACGAGGACGTGGTACAGGCCCTCGACGTTATCAGGATGGATGTGGAGAGATTGATGATCGACAACATTTTCCAGCAGGAGAGCGTCAAGAACGACATTATCGAGATCTTGTACAACTACAACAGGTTCACACCCTACAAGCAAGGGTTCCACGAGATTTGCGGCCTGGTTTACTTGCAGTTGTACCTCGATAACCCATACGACGCACAGATCAAAGTTGCCACATTTAACGTGTTCACGAGCTTGATGCTGAGCGTGGTTCCCAACTTTTACCAGGAGGACAACCTGATTGACTGGTGCACCAGCAATTTCAACAGACGCCTAAGGCTTGTGGATAGCTTGTTGTTTGATTTGCTGCTAAAGACGCACAAGGTCGAATCGCAAATATGGCTCATCAGATGGGTCAGACTGTTGCTGCTCAGAGAACTGGGCATCGACAACACCGTGAAAATATTCGACAAAATGCTCTGCTTCGACTATGACCTGTCCAAGTTGATGCCGTTCATCATCATTATCTGTCTCATCAAGATCAAGATCCCATTGATCGAGTGCGAAGACAATGGCGAAGTGTTGAACCTCCTACTGCATTACCCCCACCAGCAGCTCAGCAACAAGCAAGTTCACGAGCTGATCGACCTCAGTATCAAGCTATACAATGCGCCAGAGCACAAACTAGAGAGCTATGGCAGGGCACTCAACAAAAAATACAACAAGAGCATCAGCTGGGACAAGGTCAAGGACCTCGATAGAGTCAGAATGGAGCTTAAGCTCCAGAAGCGGGTGAAGGCTGCCCTCAAGAAGTAGAAGTAGAAGTAATAAGACCCGAATAATGCACTCACAAGGCATCCATTGCCGTTACTATTTATCCATACCAACTCATATCAACTCATATCAGCTATTCATATGTAGTGAAGCTGTGCCCCGGACCTGACTTTCTTGGAACAATGGACCGGAAATACACAGACACCCCGGAAGATACCCTTTGCAGAATTTCTCAGTCCACCCAAAATGCATAGCTTGTTGTAGGAAAAAAGCATTCAACCAACTCCAAACATCAAGGAAGCCAGCCAAACCCAAGTGTGTCTGTCCATTCACAGCCGAAGAGACAGTTATAGAGTGTCGTCGTACCAGATACAGCCAACACCAGTACTACACAGGACACACAGGACACACAGACATACATACAGACATACATACACACATACATACACACATACACACATACAGCACTACAGAAACAAACAGACTGGACCCCCATTGCTACCTTTGCACATTCACATCGCCTGGATACTTGTCAGAACTATACAGTAAAGAAACATACAGATCAGACCCCGGTACACACCATGACCGGCCATGATCAAGTCTCAAATGTGGAGATTGACTGGTTTTTGAGAAGCAAACTGCCTGAGGACCATTCCCCAATCCCAGTTCTGGCCCATTCTAAACCATCAACTTCAACACCCACATCTCCTTCATCTGGCAGCGCTACTGCCACCAGCAGTCACCAAAATGGTTCTACAGCTGGACCTACGAGCCACTTGGATACACGCAGCTCGCCAGGGGGTTTATCAGACTCTGCAGCAAGCAAGCATGTCTTGACCAGATCAAAGTCTCTTTCGCAAGCTGAATCATCATCATCATCGTCATCAAAGAAGAAAGGCGGGCTCTTCAAGTCCTTCTTTGGCAAGAAGAAGAGTAAAGAGGAATATACACCACCACCTGCTGCTGCTACTGCTGCTCATTCGTCGTCAAATACACTAAAGAGAACCAAAACCGCAGACTTTCACTCTTCCTCAAGCTCCTCGGCTCCACTCTCACACCGCTCATCCTCAGTCAGCTCTACTGACCGCCTCTCCAGAACAAGATCTTACAACACCCCATCAGGTGCCATTGGTGACATCGACCCAAAGCTAGAGGAGTTTCTACGTTACTATAAGGCACAAGGCCTGGAAAAGCTCCACAAGGACATTGAAGAAAAGCCAAAGTCAAGATCTCCAAGCGTCACTGTCCCATCGCCATCCCCCTCAGCCATATCCATCACCCCAACAGTGAAAAAGATCAAAGTTGATGTCCTGGGAAGACCAATCCCTCCTCACCCTGCGCTTGCTCCATTGCCGCCATGTATCACTAACGAGTGCACACCAGAGCACCGTGGATCCACATCGTCCCAGTCAACTACAACTACAGTAGCCTCAACATCGAAACTGGGCTTCTTGCGTCGCCATCACAACTCTGTGACAGCAGACGTTAACAGTCAGATTAGCCGCACAAACTCCATAAGCTCCTCTGTGGACCCTTTGACTCCCGTTAATGAACCGGTCAGAATCCCTGGCCTTGAACAGCTGCCTCGCCTGAAAAGAGTCGCATTCGACATCCCCGTGTTCTTCAATGATCCTCCACAGCAGATCCCTTCAAGAACACCAAGAAAAGGTGAGGTTGAAGTTATGAGGGATGGCTCCATCGTGATCCACAAGCTCACGGCTGAGGAGAAGAAACAAATCCTGGAAACACCAGGCGGTGGTATCGTGGTTGGTGGCTCTGGACACTTGAAGATTATCACAAACCCTGATTTGGATAAGAACGATGATGGCGTTGCGTTGCCTCACGATGAAGCTGAAGCTCGTGCTTTACACGATGCTCAGGTCGAGGCACAGAAACACTCTATTGGTGCAGCAGCAGCAGCCGCAGCCGCAGAGGCTAGAGCTAAAGAGGCACCAAATGAATTGAGAAGAACCGTCACAAATCATGAGGATGAAGTGCTAGTCAACTCATCTGCAGAGAAAATCAACATTGACAAGCCAATGATGCGTTCAAACAAGAGCGTTTCTAGCTTATCACAGCCACTCGCACAGGATCAAGAGCAACATGAAATTTACCCACCACAAAACGTTAAGGTTCCATTGGATGTGTTGTACAGCAGATGCTGTCACCTAAGAGAGATTCTGCCAATCCCTGCAACTTTGAAACAGATTAAGGCTGGTACCACTGATCCGATACCATTGTTGCAGTTGAGAAACCCAAAACCTTCACTGGTTGAAGTGTTGACTTTTAGTGATTTCATCTCGGTTGCCCCAATCTTGTGTGTCTCCTTGGATGGTGTCTCCTTGTCAGAAGATATGTTTAGAATTCTCTTGAGTTCTTTGGCACACAAGCCGGAGTTGGAAAAACTAACATTAAGAAATACACCAATCAATGAGTACGGTTGGAGATTATTGTGTTGGTTTTTGACGAAATCGAAGGCAATTTCGAGACTGGATTTGACACAATGCCCTTCAATCAACACAAATGTCCAAAAACCATCGAAAAACGCATCGACAATCCCAAGAATGGAGTGTAACATGGATAATAGAAGTGACATGAACTGGAACTTGTTGAACGCGGCTATTGTCTCTAGAAATGGGTTGGACGAATTGGTGTTGAACGGTGGTCATATCTCTGAACAAGAGTTTAAAAACTTGATTGAAATGGGTGTTGCAATGAAGACATCTAAATTAGGGTTAGCATACAACGGCCTAACTACTAACCAATGTAAGATTCTGGCTGAAAGCTTGGATTGGACAAAGATTATTGGGTTGGATATTGGTTACAATGACTTGAAGGGCAAACTTAGACCATTTATCGACAATCTTTCCAAACAGAAGTATAAAGATACACAGTTGAAATTCCTGTCATTGAACTCTGCCAATTTGGAAAACGTTGATAATGAAGTTGATGACTTGTTGATAGCTTTAAGTGTGTTTAGAGATTTGCGTTACTTGGATTTGTCAAACAACAAGAAGTTGTTCCCTAATATTCTATTGGTTTTGAATCAAACCTTACCGTTATATCCAAAACTAACAAGATTGCATTTGGATTACAATGACTTGTCATCACCTTCGACCGTTGCACTTGCGGAAGTCATTCCATTCTGCAAGTCCCTTTCATACTTGTCTCTGGTTGGTAACCACATTGACTCTGTTGCATCTTCTGCATTGCTAAGTTCCTTAAAGATTTCAAAGACCTTGTTGACTTTGGATATCAACTATGAGGAGCTTTCACCAAAGTTTAGAGAATTGGTTGGTGTTTACACGATGCGTAATATGCAAACGCAAGTTTACGACAAGGTTGATAGCCCAGATGATTTGAATGATTTGCAACATGAGTTGTCACAGTTGTTACTATCTGAAGATGAGAATCCAGATCCTGCGATTGTCAAGGGGTTCTTGGACAAGGTTCTCAAATTGAGAAAACACATTCGTGAAACGATTGACACATTGTTCAACTTGAGAGTTCAAGGCAAGTTGAGCACTGAAGGTAAGGAAACGTTGATCCGTTTCTGCTTCATTGATTCGTCCATTGAGAAGGGGTTGGCTCTGTTAGATAAGAAACCGGCATTACACAACATGCATTTGTTGGACACCTTGAAGGATGAAGACCAAGAAAGATTGGCGCCATTATTGATGGTCAGAGCCCCTTCAGCAAACGTTACATCCTCATATGTTGACGAACTAGGTCATACTGAATTGTTGCCATTTGGTGTTTCCAACCAGACGTTGACTCACCATGATGACAATGACCACACAGAAGAAGAATTGAAGGATGACCAAAGGGCCAGGGCTGCTGATAACCGTCACATCCAAGAAGAAGCTTCTGCATTGAAGATATCTTCCAAGTTTAAAAACAGCTCTATTGTCTTCACCAATGACCAAATTGCTGCCATGGAGGATATTAGTGGTGACCACGTCAGAGAAGTTTTGGCAAATACAAACGATATGAATGATGTTGTTGCTGTTCTTGATTCTCTAAAGGCTAAAGGTATGAAACTGGAGAATATTTACGGTACCGAAGGTTCAGCTCCATATCGCTTTGATACAGATGAAATTCAAGCACAGAAGAACGCCAGTTCCAACAAGACTCAGAATATCATTAGAAAGAATTCTGTTACAAGCAACTCCGATTCAGACAACTCCGATGGTGAAGAAATGGAGGAAGCTTATGATCAAATCTTGGACCACATAGAAAGGGTTAGAACAAACTCTGAAGCTGCATGATACACTTTTTTTGTTAATTATTATTAATTTTCTTTTGTTGTTGTTGTTGTTGTTGTTTTGTTTTTTATATGTATTGTTAGACTCAGCAAGGCGAGCTTAAAGTGAACTAATTGTGATAATATGTGGTGTTTTAGTTATTAATATTCCTGCTTACTTGTTGATTGCTTTTTCTTTTGTCCTTTTAACTATATGTTCCTTACTATACAACATACACATACACACAGACACACCACATTTCTTTAATTTTATTTCTTCCTTCTACACATGTATGAGAAAGATCAATGGTGGTTTATAATTATATATACTATTATTAATGTGATCTATATGATACTTTTAATTTATAGACTTATTTTGTTGCATTAATAAAGTTGAGAATAACTTTACCAAGCTTTGGGCCATCGTTTTCTTTTTGTTTCAAATTAGCCAAGTTTTCATCGTAAAACGCTTGAGTAATAGCACCTTTATCTAACTGTTTCTTCAATGTGTTTTCGCAGTATGGCTTGTTGAATTCTGGATGGCCTTGGAAAGTTAGTAGTTTATCTTTAACGTAAAGGCCTTGGACTTTTGTCTTTTCTGTGGAACCAATGCTCTTTGTCCCTTGTGGAACTTCATATGCAATATCTTGATGAACCTCAATGATGTCCGTAGAACCATTGAATTCTTTGAACAGTTCTAAGATCTCAGGATCTTTGTTTAATGCAACAGTTTCAAGACCCAATTCCCAACCTTGTGGATTTCTGTTGACCTTGGCCCCAAGAGCTCTTGCGACGATTTGATGGCCAAAACAAATACCAACTATTGGGATCTTGCCATATAGTTTATCTCTGGAGTACTCAGCCAACGCATTAATCCATGGTTCATCGGCAAACGAGTCGTGTGTGGAACCAGTGATCCAGACAGCTGTGATGTTATCCAAGTCATCGTCGCTTGGATACTCCTGTTTTTGGACATCGAATTCCTTGAATTCACCAGTGTAGCCGGAATTCGTCAGCAGAGTGACAGCATGTTCTGTGAAAGAGCCGAACTTTTCAACGCTGTCTGCGATATAATCAGCTCTAAAGACAGCGATGTAGCTCATTGTTGTTTTCTTGTGGTTGTTTTTCGAGAAAGGGTCTCTGATAAGATTGTCAAAAAAAAAATGTATTTACGAATAAGCACCAAAGAGGGATGGTGATTAATGATTAATGATTGAAGAAGAAGAAGAAGAAGAAGAAGAGATACAATGGCATGGCACAAAATGCATCAATGCTATTACAATTAAATAACCCCCCCTTTTAAACAGAACAGTCTAAGAAACCTTAAAAAGAGAACTAAACCCAACTCCCATCACTTTTCAACTTTCATTATCTTCATTAACAGTTTTGGTCACTTCTTCTTTGAACACAAGTTCAGAGACCTCTTCCAAGCTATATCCAAAAGTCTCAACAAAAGTGAAAAAGATCACGACAGTGCTGAACGCCAACACACAACAGTAAACTATGTAATACTTCCATTGGATAGCATCAAGAGCAATTGGGTTCACAAATGCGTTAAAAACATTGCATGCAGTACAAACAAACATCATGGTGCTGTACCCCTTTGCTCTCAAGTTGTATGGTAAGATTTCAGTGGCATACGTTGCAGGCAAAACGTTCAATGCAAAGATGTAGCCAAAGTAGAAGATGAAAATCATGGCCAAAACACCGTTACTCAAAGAGGAGTGTTCAAAGTTGGTTCTTTCATTAATGGCTGACAAAATAGTCCAAATAATATAACTAATCAACATTGTGATTGATGAAATGAGAAACATTACTCTTTTTCTCAACCTGCCAACAAGAACGGCTGAAGCTAGGGAAATCACATAACTGTAAAACATTAACCAAATATTAAGCTGCAGTTGCTTTTTGGACTCTGTGATACCAATAGAGTTGAGTACCTTTGATAAATAGTATGCAACAAGACCATTACCAGATAGATTAGTCATTGCACCAATGTAGACACACAAGAACCATCTGTGCAAGTTGGCTTTAGATTTGAAGAACGCAGAATACTTGGTGCTGTTTGCAATTCGTTCATACTGCAAACTGGTTTGGATTTCCTTTAGTTCGAAATCTACAAGATCAGCACCAAGATCTTCGGATCCATTTGCATGATACTTCAGAAGAATAGATCTTGCCTCTTCATATTTACCACGAGCCACCAGATATCTTGGGGATTCAGGGATCCAATAAATAATGAACAACATAATCACAGAAAAAGACCCTTGTAGATATGTTGGCAATCTCCATGCGACATTGTTATTTGTATAATGTAGGAAAGTACCATAACACACACATGATGCAACCAATGATCCAATATTCCAAGTGGTGCTGAATGCACCCGTGGCAACGTCTCTATGCGATGGATACGCTAGTTCTGAGATCAGCACTGGTGCTATATTTGTACTGATACTGGACAACCCCAGAACGATTCTCCCTGCTAAGAAGTGGCCATAACTTTTTGCAGAACCCTGTATAACGGCACCAACAATCATCAATGCATGGCCAATGAATAGTGCAAACTTTCTCCCATAGGCATCGGATATGATATCAGTAACCCTGAAGCAGGCGATCAGGTTACCAAAGAAAAAACCAGCAGTCAGTAAACCAAGTCTTGCACCGCTTGGAGAGTGGAAATACGACTGCCACTCAGCGAGCGATTGCAGTCCATTAAGTAACGAGCCATCGTACCCACTGTTGGTGCTGGGTATGGTCAGTAGCACCAGTATAAAGTTGAGCTTAAGCAGACTGGGCACTCTGTACCAAGGCTTACCGAAATCGATCAAGTGGTCCTCAACGGTATCTCTACTCTTAACCTCCAGAGTCCTCTCATCGTCAGTGGAGATCTTGAAGTTAACCATTCTTTAATAAACTGCGTATATGGGTGGTGATTTGAAAAGAACTGCCTTTGTTGATGGACACCAAGTGTATTTGTATATATACTTATATAAATGTAAATATCAAGTGTGTTTGATGGTGATCGTAGAGTTATAGAGTTGTAGAGTTGGTGAGCTGAGCTCTTGTCATGGCGACATCACCTGTATATCGCCATTATTCATGATTAGTGATGATTATGCAGACTGTCAAAAGCTGAGAAACCCGATGCTCTTCTCTCTTTCTGGGGCAAACGAGCATATGTGCTGATGACCAGCACTCAGGGAAGAAGGGAAGAGAAGGAGGAAGCGCTGCCTATTTCAAGGCTTTGTCTCACTTTGTGAATGGGAGCATCACACTGTTTATTGGTTTATTGTGGCTGGCCATACGCTGACGCTGGCTAATCAGACACATATCCAACAGTTACCCGGCTGTTCTGGGTAACTGAACTTTGGTGAAGTTTTTGAAAATGTAAACAGACCTAAAAGACGAGCACAAGAGAAGGATGGTAAACACCAGAAGGATCAATTGATTATACCACGAACAATGACCGATAGTACGTTCAGGCCAAAAGTTTTCGACATGACGATCTAACAACCATTTTTTTTAGATTCCAAGTCCTTGTTTGGCAAAACCAGCCAATCTGGTGCTGGTTCATTGTTTGGATCAACACCAACAAAGCTTTCATTTGGCTCATCTTCCAACACAGCGGCTAACCCAGCTGGTGGTTTCAACTTTGGCAGCAGCACTGCTGGTGCTTCTACTCCTTCAAAGCCTGCTTCAACATTTGGTTTTGGCCAAACCTCGCAACAACCAACAGCATCAACTACCTTTGGCGGTGCTGCATTTGGCGCATCATCATCATCATCATCATCTACTACTGCAACAGCCGCTCAATCCTCATTCAGTTTTGGCTCTAAACCAACTGCTACGACTGATAAACCAGCATTCAGTTTTGGTTCGACTACTACTACTGCTCCTGCTGCTGCAACAAAACCATCTACAGGGTTCTCATTTGGCAGTGCATCATCCACCACTCCAGCTGTTCCTGAGCAGAAGGATGTTAAACCTTCTTTCTCATTTGGAGCAGCTCCAGCAGCTCCATCAGGTGGTTTTTCCTTTGGCAAGCAATCTGCAACACCTGCTTCAGCTACAACCACTACTACTGCTAAACCTACAGCATTTTCATTTGGTGCTGCTACAACTACAGAAAAAAAAGATGATAAACCGGCTTTTTCATTTGGAGGAGCTACATCTTCTGCAACAGAAAAGAAGGATGACAAACCAGCTTTCGCATTTGGTGCTGCTACCACTGAAAAGAAGGATGAACCAGCTAAACCAGCTTTCTCATTTGGTGCTGCTACTGCTGAAAAGAAGGAAG
>JAJLVY010000306.1:0-12078 GCA_030570475.1 Liangdongia dendrica
GCCATTGTTCTCGGCGGCAATGCGGTCCCTGGCGCTCCTGATGTGCTCGATGTTCGTCACGTCCACGATGAGGGTTTGGATGCCCAGCAGGTAGAACTCGTCCTGTGTCTCTTGCGAGAATGCGATATCTGAGGCGTACACTTTGCAGCCTCTCTTGTTGAACTCTTTGGCAAGGTTGTATCCGATGCCTCTGTTTGTGCCTGTGATGAAGACGACCTTGGACATGCTGTTGATCTGGTGGTTCTTCTGGTTCTTCTGGTTCTTCTGGTTCTTCTGGTTCTTCTCCTTGTGGTGATCCTGGTGGTTGCAGTGGTGGTGAATGGTACTTTTGCAACTTTGGCAAGATCGATAGCGCTGACGAAATCTTGCAGGGAAGTCTACTTTTGCAACGCTGGTGGACAGTGCGACACTACACTGCACTAGACTACACTACACTACACTACACTACACTACACTACTCAGACCACGCTCATTAGACTACACCAACCACCAGCGAGAGGGCCTCGGCTGCAGAACGGTGTCTGGTGTCCGGGTGCCAATCGCCAGATCTGCAGCTACAGCTGACCACCAGCATCGTGTATTGTATCTGTATTGTATCTGTATTATATCTGTATTGTATCTGTATTGTATCTGTATTGTATCTGTATTGTTATATCAGTACTATATCTGTAGCCCCTGCATCACAGAGCCAAGAAACACACACACACAGCATACTGCCAAAGAGAGTCTGGCCCAGCTGTGATGCCTGGCCGGTTGCACACTCTGCACACCTCACTGTCGTCTTCACTGTCGTCTCCTCTGTGCCAGCAGAGGCTGCCTGCTGGGAGGCATTTGCATCGGAAGCACTTGATGTGCTTAAAGTAACCGTCCCTGTAGCACCTGTAGCACCTGTAGCACCTGTAGCACCACCAGAAACAGTAGAGTACACAACATTGGTGGTGATCTTGGTAGTGTCCTCTGTCCCAGACACTGCAGATGGAAATAATGTAGACTTCACCATCATAGGTAATGGTGACAACAAAGTTGTCAGTTTGGGGATTGTTGTTGTTGGCCTTGATGACACCATAAACACCTTGCTTCAAATTCACAGTAAATACAGGTGCATCAGTTGGAACTTGGGATGTAGCAGTGGTGTTTGTATACACTTTGATATCAGTAACCTTGTCTTGGTCCGCAGTGAATTCATAAAACAAATAAAAGGTGTAATCACTATCAGACTTGATATACCTAGAGTTGATGGTCATCTCTAAAGGATCAAGATGATTGGAATCTGATAGGGATAAAACAAAAGCACCAGTCTGTGCAACCAATGTAGAAGATTCTGTAGGAGTGTACTCAAAATGGTAGCTCAAGTCTGACGAAACTGTTGCAACCTCTGCAGCATAACAATAGTGAATATCCAAACATCGTGCTAATGTTGTTGGGATATGTGAATCTCTTGACAAGATCATACTAGCTGAAATCGCAGGAAGATCCTCTCTTTATAATGCAAAATAGTTGCACCTCCAGTAAACAACGAGGTCAACCATGTTAGCCAATGGCATCACTAGCTTCCTGTGTCAGTGCCATTCCCCCCTTCTCACACTGCATCTAACATGTAAAACCCTTCACTCTCGACACGAGTAAACACAGCACATCCCTGTAAACAAGAGCAAATTATTCTGTTTCTGGTGGTGCACAACCCAAAGAAGCGATAAAAAGAGCACAAAAAAAAACACCAACCAGTAGCAGCAGCTTCTTCAAGAATTCCCAGAACACAACCAATCATGTTTCAGTTCTTATGCGATTATCCCTCAATCGCCATATCAGGTTCAACAGCTTCTGTTTTGAGTGCCATATGTTGGTTTGAAGATTCGAAAACAAAAACATAGTTGTGATGGTTGGCGCACAAGACAGCAATAAATCATCCAAAAATCTTAACAGTAGTGATTATGTTAAGTACTCTGAGGGAGGTAGGGAGGGAGAAGGATGTTAAGTACAATCTCTCCAGGCCCCTAGTGGTAACAACCTGTGTTTTGTAGACAACAAAAGAGAGCATGAGGTCTTGAGGTGGCCACTATACCTACATTTTACCAAATTGCAAAATTAACAGATAGTCCACTAAAGAAATTTGCGTTCCATATCAAGATCTGCCTAAAGGAAGACACCGTTTCTTCCAGAAATACTTACTTACTCTTCTGCTCTGGCCTCAAGCTTTTAACATGATTGAATAAATCTGCAAGCATATATATATATGCAGGTCTGCCAAACCAGATTCGTAAGTGTCCTAATAGGGTAATTTCCTAATCCGGAGTTAAATAAAAAAGGTCTCAGAAACAACAACAACAACAACAACTGGAAACTTTGTAGAGCAAAGAGATCACTCTATTCAAACATATTCAAAAGACACCGAGTGTGGTTGATTCCTTTCACCAGACAAGAGATAAACCCACAGCAAACCACCATCACCAACACACATCTCTAAAATATGCCGTCTCTGCGCTCCACAAGAAGCACTGACAGCAAGAAGACGACCAACCAGGAGGTCCACTACAACGACTCCCAGTTCGAAGATGACGGCCAGGAGTACGATGAAGAGATTGACGAAGATGAAGAAGAGGCCGAAACAAGATGTATATGTGGCCAGACTGATCCTCCAGATGAGAACGGGCTGTTCATCCAGTGTGAGAAGTGCCATGTTTGGCAGCACGGTTATTGTGTGGGCATCACTGATAACGTTCCTGAAAAGTACTGGTGTGAGCAATGTCGCCCTGAGCTACACACTATCATAATAAGGCCAGAAGGAAAGACTACAAAGTATTTGCCCGTGCAGCCTAAGGAACACCCTAATTCAGGGAACAAACGTAAGAGCAGAAGAGGCGGCGCTGGAAGCAAGTCCAAGGCTGCTGCTGCTTCTGCTGCTTCCGGGGATGACGACTCACTGGACTCTGCTTTGGGAGCAGGTGCTAATAGCTCTGGGTCTAGAAAGAGAAAGGAAAGATCTACATTTAACTCCAGAGAGGATGCGAGATATGAAGCGTTGATACAGAGAGTTATGGAGGAGAGTAAGAAGGACGCAAATGTTGATATACACTCTGGTGATGAGCACTCCTCCAGCACCAGAAGTTCAAGAAGTAGAAGAAAACTAAAAACTGAGGATGACGACAACCAAGATGAAGATATGAGCAAAAATGACTACAGCCACGACGAAAAAGATTCCAATGATACAGCATCAGACGCAAAACGTAAGAGAAGCAGTGCCGACGATGATGATGTAAATACTACAATTGACTCAAAGAAGAAGCGGAACAACAATGATAATGGTTCTCATCACTCTGAATCCAACGATTCGGCTTCATTATCGACAGCAGCAGCGTCATCTGGTGCAAAACAACCACGCAAGCGTGCCAAGAAGGCTAGAGGACCAGGATCTAGCGGTTCTGGTGCTAGTGGTTCAACATCATCATCAAAGGATAAGTCAAATAACATCGACTTCAACAAGCCTACAAAGCCAAGACTGCCACAACCACGTACCACAATGCATGAAATGCGCAAGAGAGTTGCAGCTATTTTGGAATTCATTGGGAGAACACAAGTGGACATTGCTAATGAACAAAAGGACCACAATGAACTGACCAAGTTTGTTGAAGATGAGACTCATAAACAAAAGATTGAAAAACTATTTGACAACTACAATGGAAGTTTGGAAATAATGGATGGGTTGACTAGAAAACTGTTGATTTGGGAACAGAAATTTGGAAAGTTTGGTGACAAATGATATACATACGTAATATTTTATACTTATGTAACAAGATGACCATGTTTGAACCAATTGGATTGGTAAGAAACATCAAATCATGGAAGCACCTCAACTCGTACTTTAGTAGTATTGTCCTTGAAAGATACAGCTCCTGCATAGTGAAAAGGAATCAGATTGAAAATCTTTCTGGGACATTTTAGATGTTGTTGGTGTAGGACTTCAGAAATACACCCACAAATATTCCCTGAAGTTGCAAAAGCAAAACCTCTCTCGAGTAGCAGTGCCACAGATACTACATTCAACGTATGCCAGAGACAGGCTCGTTGGACTTGAAGATACATAGGTTAGGTTGATGCATCAAATACAATGGTCTTAGGCGTGATACTCTGACTGGGGATGAAAATCGTATACCAACTAAAGGTCGTGAAACGCCCGTGATTTGGATAAATAATATTCTGATTCAACATCCTTTGGATATTTAATGGTGTACACAATATCAGAAGCCTATATATTAGTTAAAGTGAAATCTGTTTCACTCTACATACTGGAAATGGGCAGCTAAAAAAACTATTTTAATTAATGAACTCTTGACTCTAGTCTTTGAGCAGCTGTAGTTTTTGGCCATCTGTCACCAGCATCTTCGATATCATGTATAAACGACTGTGTGTTGTGTATAGTTGTACCACCAAGAACAATCCGCACATTCTTGTTCATCTCGTTCAAGCTGGAGACAATTCTAGCTTCTTCATAAGTTGCACCACCAACCATAAACACAATGATATCCTGCACCTTTTCAGTGGCAATATTTGAGTATATACTTGCATTATATGGAGAGAGCACTGGGTAGTGTTTTTCATTCAATTTACCACGCACGGCTTTACTCAAAACATTTTCAAGTCTTGGGATGTGTTGCATGTAAATGTTGTTTGTAGCATGGTTGGTCTTGAATCCGCCAATCAAGTTGGAGGTGGCCTTGTCAAATATACCTTGCTCATCATCTAGTCTTTGTGAAGCACCACTTAGTCTTAGTAGATAATCAATCACCTCAATCTTGTATAGAGCAACGCCTTGCTGTTTCAAAATGTTTTTCAATTTTGGAAGTTGATTGTTTGAATTAGTCTCATATCTCAAAGCATATAATGCAACAAGTCTAATTTTTGAGTCTTCCGAAATTTGTGTCCGTTTTGGCTGATCTGGTTCTGTTTGTTCATTCGTTAACAATTTCACAATCTCTTGATAATCTAAATTGTGTTGGTCATGACAAGAGATGTTTTGTTCCAATTCAGAAACTTCCCATAATCTTTCCTTGTTAATTCTTCTATCCAACTCAGAAGCCAGAGTCATATGTTTGCTGACATTACCAGACAATTTCTTAAATTCTGGGAACTCTTCGATAAATCTCTTCATATCTTCAATCGAATCCAAATTTCTGTTTGATTTGGTCTTCTTCTTGTACTGTCCAACATAGTCTTTAATCTTATCACTCAAATCACCAAAGTTTAAAAACATTGCATCTTTGTAGAAAGCATCTTGTTTGGAGCTTAGTACAATCTTGCGTAAATCTTCGCTAACATCTGGGGAATCCGACAAGTCCACCGTATTGTTTTCAATGCCAATCAATTCATGAACCATTGACTGGAATGTCCATGGAATTAGCAATGGTGTTATTGGATCATTTTTTCTATCCAAAATCAGTAATAATGGTGGCGAATCCTTAATTCTAAAATCAAACAGCGCACTGTTGGATTTCTCAATGTTGTAGATCAACTCTTTTGCTAGCTTGGCTGACATACTGCTGTTAGCTTCATATCTTATAACTGGTTTTACTTTCAAAGACAATAACAATGATGATAAACTCTGTGTGGTTTTGTTGAATGCATCGCCTTGCCACGTATTCAAGGAATCACCGTAAATTCTATTTTTCGGTGAAGCCAAATTGAAAGAGTACAAATCTCTATTGATCGTCAAGTAATCTTGAAACAACTCTTCCACTCTCGAAACAACCTCCAAGTCGTCGCTCTCAGCCAATCTCTCCATTTGAGTCTTTGTCACTGTGTTGTTGAAGAACAACTGGTAGTTTGAGTACTTTGGGTTTCGTAACTCGTCAAGCAAATAGTTTATGGATTCCTCTGATGGTTTCAAGTAGCAGATGCACTTCAAGTGTCTCATCTTGTCTCTTGCAGTGTTGTCGATCTTGCTGATGAGATATATCTCATGTTGCAATAGCTCAGACTGCGTGGCATTTAATGACACTATGGGAGTGGTGAAGTTGTCTAAAAGCAGCACTTTGATTCTCGATCCAGGCACAACAGCGGAATCGTTTGTTTTGGCACCAACAATTCTGTTCAAGTAGAAGTCGCTAACCTCGAATAAGTCCATACTGACGTGTATATCTAGATCTGTATCTATCTAGAATATCTATCTATACCTTTCTTGACACTGTTGTTGTTGTTGTTGTTGTTGTGTGTGGTTTCCGTTAGTTGTCTCATTTCTCCCCTTCGGCTGACTAAGCGATGATGTAATCGTTGAGTCCCGTGAAAACGATGAGCCAAAAACAACTTTGGATGAGCTACAAGAGACAGACACGTTAAACAAGTTAAACAGCGACCAACCACATCTGTCTGCTTGGAAACAACAACACTTCACGCCAGTCCACAGTGCTTGACTACTATTGAACCCCAGAATATTCTTTTTGTTTCAACTGCTATATCACGGACAATGAAGGGCCCCCAGGATAGAAAGAAGATGTTCTCTGCTAGAAACCACAGCCGTTCAGCTTCTTATGGGAGAAATCTGAACAAGCTAGGGAAGATGACAGGGATAGAGGAAGGACATAGTGTGGCAAGACCTGGGCTGAATAGATCGAAGAGCACAGACTCAATCACTTTCAGAAAGAATAAGAGTGCGCCAAGGCTCACAGGCATGACACCAGTGTTCCAGTTGAACAGGACAAGGTCACACCAGATACAGCCTATGAAGGGGAAGGCATTGCTTAAATTACATAAAGATGACGATGAAGATGACGAGGATGATCATGATCAGGAGGACAGTGATGATGCTGAGGAGGTGGACCAATTTAGTGACGATGATGATGCTCCTGCAGCAGCTGCAGAAAAGAATAACCCGATCAATAGATCTGAAACAAATATAAACACAGAAGGCAATGGAACTGAGCACAGTGAGGATGAATATGATTATGATGGGGTTGATCTCAAACATTCTACTGTTTCTATCGATAACATTCAAGAGGATAAACCACTGGTTTTGAGTTACAAAGCACCACCTCAGTTTAGCCATTTGAAAGCCACTACCCCATCTTTTCATGATGATCACATACCAACCATGAATAACAACGACTTGAAGGATACAAGCGTTTCTAATTTGAAAATAACAGAGTCTAATAATGTATCCCAACATGCTCAAAATTCACAGCAACAACTGCAGCAGCCTCAACCGGAATTACAATTGCAACTGCAACGTCAACCACATCAACACGAACGCTCTCATGACAAAAATGAATCTAAAACAGATCTCACAAATTATTATCAAAATATGATTCTTTCTCAATCAACAGGGGTTGTCAAAGCTTTTGGTGATCAGCCGTTTATGAACTCTCTAGTCACTGATGAGGTTACGCAAAAGAATACCCAACATGCTAATATCAATACTACCAATAACAATAATAGCAATAATAATAACATTGAATCTGCTGGATTGCGTTACATATATTCGAATGACAGAATAAGCTCGAATCTAATAAACTATGCTTCAAATGGAAGCTCTTCAAATTCTTTAAGGCAATTCACTACCCTTTCAAAGCAATCAAATCAAGACTTGCAAAGAAACATCACACGTTCTTCATCATCCTTTTCTCTAAAAGCCATTGATAAAGAAAACTACCCATCCGATCTCCAACAACCACCACAATCGCATAGTCAGCAGTATCAGCATCAGCATCAACAGCTTCATCAGTCACATCAATTGCTAGCTCAGCATCAGCAACATCCAGGAACTGCTGGCTCTTCACAACCAACCCCAAATAACTTTAACCAGTTTTTAAGAACTAGCAGCACGAATTTGGAAAGCAGAACGCAACAAAAGCTGTGGTTACAGAGAGAAAACAGTTTGCTTGATGTCACTAATGCAAACAGCTCCAACGTCAATCCACAAATCAGAAGAGAGTTTGAGAAAATATCTAGAGAGGTAACAAGTGATAGAAGATTTGCGAACCCGGTACTGGACTCGATCAAGAGACTCAATCATAGCAATAAGCAAACAAAAATACAACAAATAAATGACGAAGTGTCATCAACTCTAGGTAAAAGATTCAAAACTCCAAACATTCAAAACAAACTGATGCAGATGTGGATTCAAGGCGAAAATGTGTCAAGAAACTCATATCACAATGTGCAGCAACACCAGCATTCCTACCAACAACAGTATTCACAGGTCCCTCAGGAACATCAGCCTATGCAACGCCCAAAATTAATATCGAGCAACAATTCACATCTCAACTTTACAAATAGTTTAAGATCACCAGTGGCGCCAACTACAAGAGCGGTCAACAGAGCTAATCACTCGCCAGAAAACAAGAGAATAGATCTGGCTGCCATCAGATTACCTGAAGAACAATTACAGAAGCTCAGTTGATTAACATTACATATTTAATACCATGATAGACTAGAGACCTACCATCATACACATGCAAATGGCGCACATTATAAATTTGACTTAGAGATTAATACATGATATTAGATATAAATTTTAACTTTGTGTATTGTATCTTTTCTATATCTATATGTTTGTAAACGAATGATCATTAATCATATCCGTATCGTAATCGCGTTAGGGATCCTTTATTAATCCTCCCCTGGTGGCTTGAACTTTAATGCTTGGCCTTTTCTATAAATATTCTCCAAAGTTTGTTCAAATTCACCAGTAGCTTGTAATTCTTGATACTTCTTGTATAATAATAGTGCAGTATAGGCATCTTCAATAGAGTCATGGTTACCTGTCTGGATTCTTTGATCTAATAACATATAAGCCAAGAATCTTAACGACAATATTCTTTGACCCTTGTAGAAAAATGTAGCAGTGTCACGAACTTGGGATGGGGGGACACAAATGTTGATCATTCTGAAATCATTACTCAATCCATGTCCAACAAAAACACATCCCAACTGTAGTAATAACCACAACTTCCTGTAAACTGTTTCTCTGGAAACTAAAGCCTTGTTACTGCTCTCTGGATCTAAATCACCATGCTCAATACCACTGAATGAAGTCAAGTAATCATGGATCCCTTCTTTAACAACAACGTAATCATCAATGAATGGTATACCTTGTTTGACACCAGTATCACCACGTAAAACAGAAACACGAGCTAGACAATTGGTAATTGGTTTAATCAAGACTTTGGTACCATTACTCCTGATCTCAAATTGTTCTTCTTCTAAAGTGACAAATTCTGCGTCAATAGCAACAAGGGTTCCGGGTTTTGGTGCCTCTTCCTTGGTTAACAATTCGTACTCTATAATCTTATTCTCTCTTGTTCCCTTTGAAAAATGGTCTCTGTAAAGGACTGAATCGTTCAACCCTGTTCTCCAAGCATCATAATGGAAAATTGGTTTTTCATTCGTTGTTCTGTAAACAAGATTCACAGGAGACTTCCACCAGTATGACAAATTCAAAACTTCTTCTTCGGGTAATTTCATAACCAAGAAATCATTAAACAAGTACCACTGTTCGGTCTGTGTTTCTTCATCATACACCTTGGAAAACGTAACCAAATGTTGATCTTTCCCTGAGTCGCAAGTAATTTCAGCAACAAACCCAACCAATTCGTACTCTTGGAAACTTTGAATACCTCTTGTGCCTCTTATAAATTCATTTAGGTATGGTCTGCCATTTAAAAATGAAGCATAAAATGTAGGTTTCAACCAGTTTTTGGTATTTCTGATTGTTTTACGGTCTTCTTGGTTCAAATGCAAGTTTAGTGACAAAACTTGTGGAAGATTCCTTATGCTTTGAACAACTTCAATTGTTTCATATTCTCTCGTCAACTCATTCAAAGCTCTATTTGGTTCAATTCTGTACATGGATGATTCAATGTATGAGAGAACTGAATTATGGGTTGCAATTCTAATTGACTTTTCATGATTTCTTCTTGGTGGGAACACATCCAAGGCATGGTGGATACCTGTTGTATGTGAAATCACAGAGCCATACATTGTTCTCATTTGGGTGTCCATTTCAATCCCAAAGATGTTGCTGAACTCCAGATTTGAGTGTCTAACTGTAGTCTTACCACGAATCTCATCATTGGCTAATCTATCCAATAAAAACTTGTTGAATAGGTTCAACCGTGTAGCATCGTCAACTGTACTTGGCAAATTATTATTGTTATCAATCAACCCTAAACTTTTCGCTTCTGGGATATTTTGCAATGTATGTTGGAAATTAGTTGGTCTGCAATGTTCACCATCCGCCTTCACCATCATGTCATACAAATAACCCAATTCAGTCAGCAATGAGTCTGGGTACAAATTTTCAATTGACAAGTTTCTTATCACAAAATCAAACAACTCAGGGACAAATCTGTATAGTTGTAATAAAGCATTTGTATAAGAATTTTCAATATTAGTCTCCAAACCAGAAAAGTGTGTTTCATTGTAACGTGCAAAATCAAAATCATTGACCCCAAATCTGCTATACAATATTTTGAGTTTTTTGAATGCAGCTGGAACTTTATTTGCATCGTTAAAGTCCTTATATCCAAATATCTCAACATCATTTTGTTTCTTTGAAGTGGAATAGTTATTCTTTGAGCTTAAAAACATGCCATCATCATCTTTCTTATTCGAAACAGAAGAGTATGCATTGAACAAATGTCTCTTACCATACTTATCCTTATCATAACGTGCATATAAAACACCATTCACCATCTTGGCATTCTTGTAAATTGCTGCATCTATGGCTTTCGGTATAGTACCAGAACTTGTAAACTTTAATTCTGCAGGCCATGCGGATAATAGTGTTTCTTTGTAGTAGGGCATACCAATGGAATTCACTGGGATACTTTCATCATTAATATCCATAGGCATTTGACTTCTTTCTGGTAATGGAGGATATTCTAATGGGAACTTGTTTATACTCATTGAAGCATGTTCGGGATTGTGTGACCATAAATGTAATAAAGAGTATGCGTCAACAATTGCCAAATAATCACCTGTATACGACAAGTCGAATGACAATATCATTGGTCCAACATCTGCCTGATATAAAGACACATTCGTTGGATTAAACATGTCAATAACTTGTAGTTGACCAGATTTTGAAGCAATAATGGCAACACTTGATAGTTTTGGATGAAGTCTCACAAATGAAGCACCAGCTGGGAATGGAATCGGAGCGAGGGGTTTCAGAATCCTTAAATCATAAACATTTACCAAAGGGTCTAGAATCATGGTTCCGTGGCGTTCAGTATACCCACATGTAGCCAATGTGTTTTCTTTCAAGTCCATTTGCGACAATTTTGTAGAATTTGAATTGAACGTTTTCACAACCTTTTGAGAACCCAAATCAAAGATATCAATTGTTCCATTGGACAGCCCTAGAGCCACTTGGCGTCTATTTGTTGACATTAGTGAGACTTGGTTGCTGTAAGGGATTGTTCTGATAATGTCACCTTTGTTCAAATCCACAGTTATTAACCCCAAATCAGTACTTAGTAGTACTATATTTTTGGAAATCAATTCGGCCTGTGTGATTTTGTTAAACTCTTTGTATTTACTTTGTAAGAACTGGAGCAACAATACCCCTTGTCTTGAAGTGAATCTTAATGATTCCCTATCTATTGAAATGATACCTTTCTCGTGTGGTATTATTTTGATGACTGAATGTTTATGACCTTTAAAACGAACATATTGTACAATGTTCGGCGTAAATGAAGTGACATACCCCTATAGTTAACTTTTGTTAGTGTTGTTTTGTTATCAATTGCAAACACTTCTGTGTTGCTTTTTGCCTCTTCCATACCACTGTGTCACCGACCCATATTAAATCTGTCTGGTGATCAAAGCTTGTACATGACGCCACTGGGATCGTAGCATTGATATCAGCAGGTGGCCTTATAATAGGAGATCTGGTTATCTGTTAAAGCACATATTAGTATTTCTCTGACGGTGTGACTCCATTTATACTCACTTCTCTCCAACCCTCCATCTAAAAAGAATTAGTTTCAATTTTGGACGTTCACCATCTATTTAAATACTCTTGAAATATCAATATCAATATCAAAGGAATCAGTCGATCAGTCGCTTCTTTTTTGTTTTTTTTTT
>JAJLVY010000307.1:0-12020 GCA_030570475.1 Liangdongia dendrica
ACTCAACAAACAGCGAAAACTTATCATCTGCTAGTATTCCTCCCACTGCGCATGATGCAAAAATTTCTGCAAATAACTGGCGAAATGATTCCACAAACTTCACAGACTCTGTTGAGACACCAACCAACTCACTAAACTCATCGAACGTAGCTAGAGTAGGGAGTGAGTCTGCATGCTCTTTAAAGTCTTGATAGGATTTATATAGATCATGTTTATACTCAACCACTATGATATAGTTCCCATCAAGGTTCTTGATACATGCATCAGGCCTTGAAATCAGATCAGTCCGTGAAATCGTTTTTGGAACTGGGACACGATTCAGTTCCATCTGAAAAACTGGTATTTGCGACTTTAGCCTCACTTTCAAACACAAGATTAGACAAAAAGGTGTCACTCTCTGCAAATGTTTCAAATGCGGTTGACTGAGCTAAAGTTTTAATATCAAAAGGAAACATCAGTGGAAGGGCAGCTTGGAATTTTCCAAGACCACTACCTGCATCTAAAACTTTAGTAGATGCTGCTGGAAAAGATGTTGCAATAGTTGATATGGATTTTTCACCGGTATTACTCTTTGCATTTTTTTGTAGAGGTCCAGTAGCTATTTCTGATGCTTTTCGTTTTGGTGTTGTAACACTCATGAAGGAACGGAGTGTTTGGAACCTAGCAACGTCCGCATTGAGAAAATCAGCGAGAAGTCGTGATTCAGCGGATATGAGCTTTTCATTAGCAACAACGGCAGCCTTGTCGGCATCGGCAGCCTCCTTGGCAGCAGTAATAGCAGCAGCATTCGCAGCATCTTTTTCAGCATTCGCATCATCTTTTGCTGCGAATACGCAACAGCAGAAGCAAAAGCCATAGCACGGGAAGCGTCATCAGGAGCAAATGTCGCAGCAAAATAAGCATCCATTAAAGCCTTCGCTTGTTTATCAGCTTCTTCTTGCTTGAGCTCGGCAGCCTTAGCAGCAGCAGTAGCACCAATATCAGGAACGGCATCAATAGGTTTACACAGAGCATCTCTGCGTTTGTTGACTTCTTCATCAGTGGACGAATGATTTGAAAACCCTGCCTTAGCTATTTCAATAATAGCACTAGCAACAACATTGTTAGTGGATGCGTAGTTGCATAGATAGTGAGAAGGGAGTTGTTTTGGTTGTGATTTATCAGTTATTCCTGAGACATGCTGTCTATAAAAGCCTGTGAGTAAGCCCTCCAGCTTAACCCTGTCATCGTTTGTCCAGTAACCAGACATAGTGATCGAGTTGGAGTTGGAGTTGGAGTTGGAGTTGTGACAAGTGGTGAAGATCAAGTGGCAAATTGTAGTTCAGTTCTTTGAAAAAAAAAAAAATTCCTTTTAAGTAAACATCACCTCTTTCTTAATATCGAGTGATGGACTCTTTCAATCTATCATTTGCTCAGTTAATCATAATAATGGATACTCTGTTGATTCCCATGGTCAACTTCAATCTTCATCCACTGCCAGTTCCTGCATACATATGCATGACTATACTGTCAAAATTATTAATAGTGATAATTTATAATTTATTTATGTATATCACATCAAACTCACCGCAACAGCTCTCTATACACATCCACAGACTGCAGCTCACGCACCTCCGCCTCGTAGTACGCCTCCCCCAGGTTGCGCACGTACGCCTCGCGTCCTGGCTTCTCACCACTGCTCTCGAGACCACTCAGCAGCACCAACCTCACCACACACTCGCGCCCAGCCTTCTCACGGCGCAGCTTGTCCCCAACTGTCTCACGCAGCCCACAGTTGGTTCTGCTCACGTTCAGACCGCCCTTGAGCAGGTTCACAACGTTCTGCTTCAGCACCCCTTGGTTCCTCGTGCTTGCATCGCACGCAAGCTGGCTGCGTAAAAGCTCATTGTCCGACCGGCTCACCAACACTTCCACAATCTTGCACACTTTTTGTGACACTTCTGCACTCTTTGCCTGCTGCTGTGCACTCAGTTCTTGTTTCAGTAGCTCTTGCGTCTTCTTCAGCTGTGTATTCATCTCAGCAATGATCACATAGCTATCTTCTGCGCTCAATGAAGACCCTACACGACTCTTGTAGTTCTCAATGCTATCAGCCTGCGCCAAGTATCTCTCTGACCTCTCTTGCTTAAATGCGCTCCAATGACCTAACAACTCATTATAATCATTAATCAACAGTCCACTAATGCAATGTCTAATCAACTCCAGCTCATCAACCTGTTCCTGTGACAGCTCCAAATTAAACGGATCCTCTTGGGAACTTGGCTCAAATCTTTGCAAAATGGCAACACTGCTCTCTAAACCATCACTAAATACTTTGAGCAGCTCTTTAAAGTACTCAACTTGCACTTGATTCTCACACTGCTCATACACAGCTTGTACCAGTTTAAACCCAGTAATAACTGTCTCAACAACTGTCTCTGGTATGATCTGTTCATTCACACTATAATCATTATCATCATCTGCAGGTGTTGCTGTCTGTGGCTCTGCAATCGTCTCTGTAACCTCATCTGATGCATCCAACCTTTTCAAAAATAAATCAAGCTCATTCAGCTGATACTTCAAAATCTCATCAATCAGCCTCACAGAATCCTTGCATATCTGCTCAAGCTCCTCTACAGAACTATACTCCCCGTTCTCAACAACCTCAGTATTGATCAAAACCAGATTATAGTAAAACTCCCAGTTCACACACGACAACGATCCAGTAACATCCATAAACAGACCCAAGCCCTGCTCGTGCCTCTTCTTGATATCAACAAGCGCAACCCCATTCACATAGCAGTTGTCCACATTTCTCAAGCAGCACGTAGCAACGTCCTTGTAGTGCTCGTACACGTGGAACAGCAGACGGTTCGAGTTGTAGTAGGCGTCCAGCAGCTGGGCATCCTTGCTGATCGCAGCGAGGTAGTCCTCGTACGACTGCTGGTAGAAACGCAGTGCCTTGGACAGGTCTGAGATAAGCCATCGGTCACCTGACTCTTCTTCGTCAACACCCCGGTTCAAAAAGTCGGTTGCACTTGAAGGTGCTGGTTTCACATTCTTTAACTTCTTGGGGATTTTGGGAATCTTGGGAATCTTGGTCTTTGGTGCTTCTTTTTTAAAAAAAAAAGTGTGTTAATACAACCTAGGCCCTATACTAATGGAGAATTGTATAAACCTTACTCTTCGCCATTGTCTTTGTGCAGTTTCTCTGTGTTTTTATAATTGTTGATCAATAGTCAATGCCCAAGTCGATGTGTTGATGTTTCCATTCAATTTTTTTTTCTTTTTTTGATGTTTTTTACATAAAAAGGAAATCAACAAAGATTTAAATAACAAATAACAACAAAATGATGCTCCAGGCAGACCCAGCAGCCCTTCTGAGAGAAACACTCGAAGGCTGCGACATCCACACAGACCTCGAAAAGAACCAGCCAAGTCAAAAAAATCAAAAAAAATCAAAGTCACTCCAACAACGAATCAACACTCTTCAAACACTGCCAAATCCACATGCTCCCGTTATGTAGATTCACAACACTCCGCTGTATCTCAAACTCAATCCTCTGCTCGGTATTCATCAAACGGTCAAGCTTCCTCAGCGCATCGCTCTGTATTTCTGCTGCTCCCCTATCTGTATCTGTATCATACCCTAAAAACTCCAATATCTTCTCTTTTGACCGAAACTGCAATCGCAAACAGTTCTTGTTCACAGTGAAAGTCTTGAGCTGTGTCCGTGGAACATTCGATATCAGAATACTAAAGTTTGTGGGCTTTAAAAGATCATGGAACGGCTTGCCAACCATTTGAAACGTTAGTGGCTCAATGCCAATGGCATATCCTGGAAGCGAAAAAAAAACACCATTCGTTAACTCTAAGCAATCAAGAATCTTGCCAATCCCTTCTGGGTCATCAAGTTCCACTCCCTCTTGTTCTGTTGCTGCTGTTGTAGTTATTGTTTTAACCTGTTCTTCCTCTTCTTCTGCTGCTGCTGCATCGTCATCATCACCTTCTTCTTTGACCACTGGCTCTTTTGTAGCTACTGATGGTTCAACGTCTGAATCATCCTCCGTATCATCAAACACTTTCCTCTGCGCTAGCGGAACCAACTGTGTTTGTACTTGTAATGATTCCAAGACATCTACTTCAGCTTGTGACTGCTGCCACTGTAGCTGTGTTTGTGTTTGTGTTTGTGAAAGCAATGGAACTTGAGATGCCTTGTTAATATTAGGAAGGAATAGATTCACTTGCTGAAACAAATCTCGTTCCAACAGCGTTCTCATGCTGACAACCTCATTCCGATTCTTGGGCAAGATCCCCTGGTCATCAATCTTCGTGAACAGCAACCTGATCTTCTCCCTCTGTGCATCGTCCAGCCGCTTGATCATCCCTGCATCCTTGTTCAAGATCTTGAACTGCTTCAGCTCATAGATATAATCAGTCGCCCCGTTCGACACATCAGACACAATCTCCATCAGAACCACAATCCCTCCAGCAAGAAACTCAATGCTATCACTCTCAACGTCAACCATCTCCTTATAGCACCTCAGTAACTCCTCCACCTGTGGCTTCAGTTGTTCTGGGATGACTGACTTGAGCATCCCGCTGCCTGTGTAGGGCTCGGTGTAGTCCTTCAGCACAATCACGTTGCGCGTGATCCCAACAAGCAGCATCACAAGCTTGATCGTTACGCTCTTCACCAGGCGATTGTTCAGGTGCACATGCTTGAGGTCCTCCAGCGACACCAGCTGTGTCGTCGTGCTCATCTTCGCCCTGATCTCTGATTTCTGTGCTGGACGCGTCTATAAGCTAAATTTTTTGGTGTTGTTTTCTTTTCAATAAAACACATAAAACATAAAGAACAAAAGCCAAATGACCACCGTCAACGCCATCAGCGAGCTCCATGACTCTGCAAGGCCATACTATACCAACGTGACCTTCCTCGTCGTCTCGATCAAGCTCAACTCGCCTAGCCGCTTCTACGTCACAGACTTCACCTCCAACAAGCTCATCGCAACAGACTACGTCAGGGACAACTACATCAGAACTTATGACGAGCGTATAGAAATCGAAAAACTGCTCCAAGTGACAGTGTATGATGAGAAAATAAAACCCTTCCTGGCTCAGTTCAAAGCTATGAGAGGCGTGGACTTGGTACTGGGTTCTTCGCCTACTAATGTCCTGCCATACGGTATCTTCTGCAGTGCAAAACTCAGGATTAAGAAATTTAACAACTGTTTGGAAGGGGCTGTCAGTGGGCCTATAAAGATGCTGGTTGCTCAAAATGGCGGTGGGGTGGACTTGTCCTTACCCGTGTATAAGAATGTGTTGAATGGGCTGCCTTATGAATATATATTGGAGCATCTTGAAAATTATTCCAAGACAATACCTGCTGAGATACTACTGCAAAGGAATAACAACAACAACAACAACAACAATAGCCATGCTCAGCCCAATAACTTTGAATCTCCAGCTGCAAGAAAAAGCATTGCCCATATGGCCTCATCACCAACTCAAACACCAAAGTCAAATCCTACTACAAATACAAATATAAATACAAATTCAAACCCAAGACATTTATCAAGTGCGCAGTCACTATCAAGAAACAGGACCGTATTATCAGATGTTCCATCCCCACCATTCAAACTGTCATCCGTAGGGGACCTGCCAACAGACCACGAGAACGACTTCGACTACGCTCGAAGAACATCATCACCTGGTCCTCTAGCCAGACGAAGCAACAAGAAACGGAAAGGCCCGTCAGCTGCAGACTTGAACGCTATTGAGCAGGTCGATGGTAAAGTGTACGAGTTTGTTGGGGTCGTTGTGGATTTCGAGCCGTTGTTGAACCAGCTATGCATAAAGGGCGACGTGAATGACAAGCCTGTACTCAACCCTATAAGGATCCTGGTCATGGATCACTTGGGTGGTAATAAAATACCATGTGAAGATGATGTTATTACGATTTCTATCATTACACAGGATGAGGTATTCTTGTTTCTAGGAATGGACGAGCTTGAAGAGGTTTATATTAATCATCAAGAGATTTATGCCAAGTTTCAAAAGGTTTTAAATTCAAAGAGAAAGGTTAAACTCAGACTCGTTAGAAGAATGATAAAGATTAATGATTATGGAAATTATATCCTTGGTTGGGAAGCTAATGGCTTGACTTTAAAAGGTCTGTTGGATAGCATTTAAAATAGCATTAGGTATATTTACACAACTTGTAAGATTTAGTAAAAAGTGATTGGTACCTAAAATAAGAGATTAGAGTATTGCAAAGCGATTGACTGGAACTGTCCCCACCGTTACACTCGTACTTTTTTTATGTTACAACCTTCACACAGTAACCCACATTTAAACCCTCAACTGAAATTTTTTTAAAACACTCCCATTAAATGGTAATAAATGAAATACCAGTAATCTTTCCATAATAAAAAAGAATGGTTAAATAATGCAAAATAGTTCAATACAAATTTTTGATTTTTTATACTGTTCCAGCTTGACTAGTGCATTTATTGTTGGTCTTTTGTCAAACTCGAACAAGCATAAATATTTGAATTCCAAATTTGATCTAATTGATTATTAATAACTAAATTGGTATATGATAATGTATTTGCTTTATTACTTTTACAATATAATGTAATTTATTATTGCTAGCGCTTTGTATCATCATCATGCACGTTCAGACATAGAATGCATTAAAACGCATAAAACAATGGAAAAACATGTTTACAGAACATTATATCCTGCACTACAATAGTATAGTCTTAAATAAGCTTTTTTTCCCTGATTTTCTTGATGGAACACGAATACCAATTTCATTTTAAAACATTGCTCTTTCCTAAAAAGGTTACCAGTTACAACTATAAATGAAATTTACTGTTGAGTTATGAAGAGTTGCTCTCTCTAATTAAGCATGTTACATTGTATATATGGAATACCATTCCCACCTTTTTAAACGTAGACACATTTTTTTCCCTCTTGGGGTCTTCAAATCTTTAATTTAATTATTGATACTACTTTGTTACAATGCGTTGGCCATATGCTTTGAGCGTGTTATTGCTATTAGGTGCAGGTTTACTTTTATTCTTTGATTCACTTTGTGGAGCTACCAACACTTCAGTGTTGAAGAGATTCTACTGGTTGGAAGCTGATACCAGTGGTATTAGAGGTGCTCCTTCAATGTCTAGATGGACTTCCTACAGTCACTGTAGTGTGAACAATAACAGAAACGACAAGTGCTCCAAAAAATTTCCAGGTACAACAGTTTCTCCAAAGAAAAACTTTGGTACTAATGAAGGTGCTCCTAAACAATTACAAAAC
This sequence comes from Liangdongia dendrica, assembly GCA_030570475.1. Lineage (NCBI taxonomy): Eukaryota > Fungi > Ascomycota > Saccharomycetes > Phaffomycetales > Wickerhamomycetaceae > Liangdongia > Liangdongia dendrica. The sequence goes on from JAJLVY010000307.1 coordinate 7,303, forward strand.
AAGAACGGTAAAGGTCTTGTTTACTACTTGATCAAAGCTGGTTATGCGTTTATGTTGGGTGCTTTGGTTTTCACTGTTTTTGCCTTGATTCCTGTCATAGCCTCCATCTGTTGTGCAAGCTCTCCAGGTGTCACTGCCGCTTCTGCAACTATTGTTAATATTGCTTTGACTTTCAGTGTTTTGGCTGCTTGTCTATTGACTACTGGTTATGTCAAGGCTAAAAGAGGCTTTAAGGATCAGCACAAACATGCTAAGCTTGGTATCTCTATGATTGCATTTTTATGGGCTTCTGCTGCTTGTATTGCTTTAAGTTCCTTGTTGAGTGGTGTTGGCTTTATTTCTGCTTGTTACAAGAAAAGAAAGAACAACAAGGACCAGCCAAGATACCCTGACAACTACAATGACTCCAGCTCTCATGATACTTATGGTAACAACTACAATACTGAAAAGGAGAGAGACAGACCAAGAGGAAGTTTTTTCAAGAAAGCTAAAAAGAGTGAAGACGTTGAGTACGGAGCTGGTTTGAACAATAACAGCAATGCCAACTCTGATGTTATTGATACCACTAGAGTTCCTCAAACCAATGCTCAGAGAACTGTTGAAAATGTGGGTTACACTGGCACAGGTTCAGGTTCAGGTACTGGTACCGCAATAGGTGCAGGTTCTGTTGCAGGTGCAGGTGCCTATGGTGCCTCCCAATATGCTTCAACCAATTCCAACACTCCAGTTGCCCCTCCAAAAGCTAAGACCACTTCTAGTTCTGGTGCTAAAAATGTTGGCTTGGGTACTGCTGGTCAAACTATTCCAGAAAATGAATATGGTACCCCATACACCAACACCAACACCGGCTATGCTTCAAACACTAGGGGGTACAACAACAGAGCTCCAACAACCATACCAGGTACCAATGCTTCTACAACAGCTTATGACAGGAGCAATTACTCAGCGAGCAATGACTTAAACCCAAACACTTCAAGCACTGATGCTTCAAACCCATATGGGACACCAACAGACTACATAAAGTCCAAGGATGCTACAACAAGTGAGCCACACACTCATACTCCTGAACATAAAACGATTACTACTGATGGTAGAGATGATTATGTTATCACTGATACCAAGTACTCTGAAATTGATGAAACAGGTCCAGTTGAAGAAAAATCTACACCAGTTGATAAGGGAACGCACCACAGAGGTATTCTAGAAGCTGCTGCTGCTGCTCTAGGTTTCGGTGGTGCTATTGGTTCTGCTGCTTCTAGTAGCAATCCAGATAGTACTAAGGTTGATTCCCCAAAGGATAATACTGCTGATAGTGACAAGGATTCTGATGTTCTAAAGACCTCTGATGAAGCTGATGTTAACAAGAATGTTGATGCTGCGGCTTCAGATTTGGACAAAACTGGAAGCAAAACTAGGTCAACAGGTGCTACTAAGCGTTCTTCAACCCCTTATAAAAATGACTACAATGATGGTGGGTTTGAGGACAACACCAAGTACACCAAGTACACCAAGTCCCCAGCTGAAAAGGTTCAAACCAAGGATACTGAAGAATTAAAGTTTGAGAACAAGAGCACTGTCAAACCAATTGGTGAAAAGAGAACAGATATTGACAGACGTACTATTGCTGTTGAAGACACTAACCAATCACATGTTATCAAGGATAAATATGGTAATACTACTCGTGGTTATGCCTCTGCTGTTCCAGATAATTCAGCAACCACAGCTGCTGCTTCTGCTGCTGGCGTTTCTTTGCCAAAGGGTTCCACCAAGAAGGCTACCACTCCATCAAGTTCCATACCTACCAAACAAGCTAATGCACCAAAGTCTGCTGATTACTACAGTACTCAGGCTGATGATACAACTGCTGAAGGCGAATACCTTTCACCTAATAAGAAAGCTAACACTAGACGTTCACCTGAAGAATACAACAGTCCATCGAAGAACAAATATGTGGGCCTAGATAATAATGGTAAGAATGTCAACTCAAAGACTTCCGGAACCGGTACTGACAAAGAAGCTTCCAAGTACAAGAATACATCTAGTGCCACAAGCTCAACTGAAACTTCTGCCAGTACCTCTTCTTCAACAACTGAGAAGACTGGTTTATTCACTGCTTTGTGGGGTGGTAGAAGGGCTTATACTGCTGGTGATGATCCATACAAGAGAACCTCATCTGTCTATAATGAAACTGAAGAGAAAACTTTTACTAAATCAGATAGAAACATTGATGATTTTACCAAGAAAGATTCCAGCAACCCAACGGCTGTGACTTTAAGCCCATCTGAACAACTATCAGCCACCGATGCTGCTCAAGCTGCTGCTGGTACCATAACTGTTAAGAGTGCTGCTCAACAACAAAAAAACAGTGCTTATGGTATTTCAGACGAGCCAGCCAAACAAGCTCCTGTTGTCAAGGGTACTAACGCTGCTTCTACTAAACCATCCAGAAAGGATCAAGATCACCAAGTTGATACATCTAGAAACAGAAACCCAATCACTGGACAAACAGGTAAAACCAGTTGCCCAACTAGTGGTACCACACCATCGAGTGCTGGTGGTATTCCACCTTCTTATGCTTCTGCCGCTGCCGGTTCTGTTTACAAAGGCCCACCATCATCTGATACTACATCGAAAGATGTTTCTGAAGGAAGACCAACAATTAGGGCCACTGGTACCAAACCACCAACTATTAAGACTAGTGGTATCAGTTCTAGAGATTATGCTTATGATGATGCTAGTACAATTGGTGACAGAACAAGCAAGGGTAGTATTAGCAGTTTTAACAGAAATTCTGGGAACTACTCTAGTGCAACTACAGATGCTGATAGCACAGAAAGAGGTACTGCTCCATCTTACAAAACTTCCAGTCCATCTACAGTGAACCCAGGTGCAACTCCAGTTGATTATGAAGAAGAAGTTCCAGGTTCTTTCCCAGGTGCTGCACATAGTCCAACCGAAGCTTCCTTTGGTGAAGGTGCTGCTTCAACCAACTACACTACTACTAATACTCCTGGTAAGGATGCTTTTGGATATACACCAGGGAGTAATACTTCTGACTACTCTTCCTCTGTCCCAAGAACAGAAAGCACTGCTCCTGTTGAAGAGGAGAAAGCTCCACATCACAAGTCGCTCTTGGAGAAGGCTGTTGATACAGCAAAGGGTGTTGTTCATTGATTGTCATTGAAGAGTTTTATTTGTCTATTTTTGTAATTTTGATTTAATTTTAAATTGCTAGTATTTGTATTTGTATTTTGTTTTATCGTTGAAGTATGTGCTGCTCCTGATTATGCGGGATTGGTCGATTTGATCGAGTTTGACACTTTTTAACTTTAGCCAACAACAAACTGAAAACCCACGTTACGTTAGAATCAACAGCGGCATAGGATGTTGTCGTTGATCAGAAGAAACAGTCTGGCACATATGCAACATATCCAACACAGAGCTATAGCCAGCAACATTCCATACCTCAACAGAGGCAGCAGCACACCGGTGTACGATATCTTCAGCAGATTGCTATCGGAGCGTATCATTTACCTCTCAGGACAGATTGATGAAAGACTTGCAACAACAGTCACAGCCCAACTACTTTACTTGGAGTCTCAATCAAGCTCCCCCATCAACATCTACATCAATTCCCCTGGTGGGAGTGTTACTGCTGGACTTGCAATCTATGACACTATGCAGTACATCAGATGTGAGATTTCCACAGTGGCAATAGGTCAAGCATACTCCATGGCATCACTATTATTAGCTGCTGGCACAAAGGGAAAGAGGTTTGTCCTCCCAAACACCAGTATCATGGTCCATCAGCCAAGTGGTGGGTTTCAGGGGCAAACCAGTGATATAGAGATACACGCCAAACACATCATCAAGACAAGAGAGAGACTCAACAAAATCTACAAGAACCACATTAACCCAGAGATTACACTAAAGATGATACACGAATTATTGGAAAGGGATCGTTTCTTGGCTGCTGAAGAGGCTGTTGATCTTGGGTTGGCTGATAGAGTCCTTGCCAGAAGGGAAGATCATGATAAGCAGATGAAGAAACTGAGCAACGATAAACAGCTAAACCAGCTAAACCAGCAACATCAGAATCAAAACCAAGTCCACCCTCACCAGAACGGGCACCATAGTCAACAGTATCCGCGCCAGCCAGATAGACCAACGTACTGAACCAACCCGGCGGCTAGCACATATAAACAAACGAATTGTCATATCTCAACTTTAACTCCTTAACAAACCACACCCATCACAACAATGGACAACAAGAAGTCCAACAACAACAACAACAACAACAACAACAACAACAACAACAACAACAGCAGCAGCGGCAGCAGCGGCAGGAGCAGCAGCAGCCAAGGACATACGCATCTGAAGAAGAAATACCAGCACACTAACAATGCCAATGGCAGTACCAACGGATCCACCAATTATCAAAGAAAGAAGAGAAGACCAAGCTCCAACAAGGCAAAGCCAAAACAACGCTACAACAGAAAGAATGATAGCAACACAAATGACAAAGTTAAACAACAGCAGCAAGATCCATCTGTACCACAGTTAGAATATGATAGTGATTCCAAGAGCTCACATGACAGCTACTCCATGTATGATCAGGAAACCTACCTTTGTCTACACCACCAGTTCCAAGTTTTGAAGCCCCCAATTGAAGATTCACACACGGCGCTTCAGATTAAAGACCTTTCAATGGTCAAGAA